>JAGKPW010000291.1:0-63194 GCA_019926035.1 Melaleuca alternifolia
AAAGATGATCACTTCTCTATTCATAACCAAAGCATGTGTGAGATTAGGTAAACTCCTGTCTTATCATGGCTACATATGATATGATTGTTGCAACATAAGCCATATGTGTTTAGACATAAGATGGACGCTGTGTACGCATTTGTATTGAATAAAATCAATCTCACTTTTAAAAGTAGATCGCATGATACCCATGGACTTACATTAAAAACAATTTGTGCAATATATATCTTATGTAGGCAATATGATTAATAGAGATCCATAAATACGATGCTATAGTTTATGAAGAATTTGACTAAATATCAGTTACCTCGAGACATCTCAAAATTACTTACGTGGATCAACTCTATTGCTCGATTTCCCTCGTTTGAAGACAAAAACACTTGTTTCAAAATTTATTGATAGTTAAAAACTCAATTGTAGAAAAATTCAACTTCAAAATTGCTATTGTATTCTACCTACGTCGCAAAAGTTTTAAATATAGTCTGTGTGAGGAGAAGAAGCAAGGCCACATGCAAGAAGCAAAAAGCAAATGCAAAAGATGGAAGCAAAACAAAACCCAAGAGGCCGGCTGATTCTAAAAAGTCAAAAACATTTAAGGATGCACACGTGAGCAATTCAGTGAAAGAGCTGGCTTTTTGACCCCCCCTCTCTCTCCCCATTGATGCCCTTTCTCTGCTGTGATCTCTCTCCAATCTTATCACAGCAGAGATATGAGTTCTTGCTCATACCGCTGCAACCATCACAGTTTCTGAAACTCGACGTACAGTATTTTCAGCCAGAAGGGCAAGGTGAGGTCAACCGGATCACCAAACTTGTTAAACCTCCCCTCTTGTTTCAGCCTCCTACTCATATTCCTTTTGCCTATTTCTATTTTAAGCACTGGACCACCTTCCCTGTTCTATCTTGGCTTTAAAGTTCTCTCTTTTTTCGCTCCCTCTCTTTATATCACTTTCTTCTTGCTTCCCTCTCTCTCTCTCTCTCTCTCTCTCTCTCTCTCTGAAACTCCACCTCCATACCCAGAGAGAGCATGCCTGAATGTCCAGAGAAAGGTATGACTTCACAACTCTCTCTCTCTCTCTCTCTCTCTCTCTCTCTCTCTCTCTCTCTCTCTAGCAATCATGTCAAGACGTGCAACTAAAACATATGTTTTGGCATCTATGAGGCTTGTAGGAGCTTGTTTAGGAACCCTAATCAGCTTCTTGTCAGGAAAAGCAGCACTCTATTTTCTTGGGTCAATTATAATGTAACAGCATCAATTCATCAAGCATTTACACTATGGCACATGTTGCATAACGTATAAGGACTAGCAAGAGCTACTTCCTCCTTGGAATGATCTTTCACTGGGTTGTTTTGATTTTAGTAGGGAGAGATTTGATGAGATAGGCAAGAAGATCAAAAGAGACGGAGATGCTTCTCACCATCAGATTATGGGAAGGAGACACATGTTGGGTCCTCCAGGAACCCTAAATACCATCACTCCCTGTGCAGCCTGCAAGCTCTTGAGAAGGAGGTGTGCTCAAGAATGTCCTTTCTCTCCTTATTTCTCTCCCCATGAACCCCAGAAATTCGCCTCTGTTCATAAAGTCTTCGGTGCCAGCAATGTCTCCAAGATGCTCATGGTATTTATGAAACCCTAACTGCTAATTCGTGATTAATTGAAGTATCTCATGTATGTTGACTATATGTTACCTTTTTTGACTTGAAATCTAATAATCTTTTCCCTTATGTATATCTAGGAGGTACCTGAGAGCCAAAGGGCTGACGCAGCGAACAGTCTCGTCTACGAAGCCAATGTGAGGCTGCGAGACCCAGTTTATGGGTGCATGGGTGCGATTTCGGCTTTACAACAGCAAATTCAGTCCTTGCAAGCTGAGCTAAATGCGGTGAGGGCCGAAATCCTCAAGTACAAATATAGAGATGCAGGCATCATCAGTCCCACCGCTCAGGTGACTTTGCTTTCATCGGGAACAGTCTCAATTGCCGCGCCGCCTCCCACTCCGCCACCGCAGCATGCTCCTCCTTCGCTGCCGCCTCCTCTCCCACCTGCCTCTTCATCTCCTTCCTTGTTCACACAACCGAGTGGCACAACTGACTATGGTGGCATCTCCAGCGAGAATGTCTCTTATTTTGGTTAAAACTTCTAAACTTATTACTGAAAGATCTGATTTTAATTTTTCTTTCCCACGAATTTATTTGCAATAAAATCGAGAGCATAAGTATATTGTTAGCTGATTTGCTTGGGATAGGCAACTTTAGTCTTCTTCATGATTCAAGACATCCATAGAGTTATCACTATGTTTTGAGTTAAGGTTTATTACATACTTAGTTTCCTGTTCCATCTCGAGCATGTATGTAATTTGCTTCTAAATATGTACGTCATTTCTCACTTTCTTCTCTTATATACTGAGAGCCCTCTGTGTTGCTTTATAAGAAAAAATTTCACTTCTTATTGCACTATGAATATTTGTCGAGCAACTGCCATATCCGAGTGTTCCTCTAGTAGAAGAAGCTAAAACGAATGGAAAAAATAGCTGAAGATTAAAAAAAACTGAGAAAAGAGAAAAAGAAATGGCGTAACCTAGTTTAGTAGTTAGCTCCTCTATAGGAGAAAGCGAGAGGTTTGGCTCAAATGTCTAGATTTTGCACGTGTGGAAGGTAGTTGACCACATGCAATCTTTTCAGCATGCTCTTCTGTGCCGCACTGAAGTGGCTCTGAACATTGCTTCAAGTTAAGGGAGACAAAGGTATTGTGATTCAAAGCGTCTCCTGAAAAGTAGGCCATCTAATTTTGTGCACTTTGTCAGCTTACTGATTGCTTTGGCGCAACTGTGCGTTAGCTGGGTATATTAACCATCTCCTTCCTAATTTTTCTTCTCTCACATATGTTGCATTATTCTTTTTTATTTTTTCTGATACAGAGATTCTTATAGCTATGTTTTCATTTTATTTAATCTGGCCGTCCCCTTTCCTTGACCATTTCTTATTTACAGATCATCTCTTTTACTCCAAATCATGCTTTGATGACCTAGTGGAATACTATAATTGGTTAATTATTAGATTATCTAGATAGATGTTGTTCCCAGAGTTATTTTTCCATCAAGTTAAACAGGTGGCAAACATATATTAATTCAGGTGGGGGGTCATTTTTTCATTTAACTATAAATACTTAAGTTGACCATTCACTAACTCTCTCTATGAATGGAGAACCTAGTATAGGGGCCTAGTTATGTCAGAAATTGAAATGAGGTCATTGTGCATAGGTTTGCTAAATGAAATTGATTTAAATTTTCTTTAGATTTATCTCCACCCAAGTAAGTTTGGTAGAATAGTTGAGGTGAGTAAATTTGACACAATTCAAGGTCCACCAATAGTGTAGCTATTCATGTTTATGTCTCATTCCGAAGTATACACATCACGTTTGAATATATATATATTTTCAATACTCTAGTTTTCAAAGTCTACCAATTAAGTCACATCAATTGTTTAACGTGACCAAGAAAAACTGTCTTAGTTGATTTTTCATATTTTTAAGAATATGAGAATTTTTAATGCAATATGTCAAAAATAGTTTCGTTGTTAAGACAAATCAAATTAAACTATCGGCACGGTATAAAAATATACACAAAAGGACTCAATCAGTATGAACCATTCATGTTGACATACTACACAACACGATTTATTACGTATAGAAACTCCAGAATACTTTCGATCATCACATTAACTAGAACATGAAGATATGGATATTTCTAGATACAAATGGTGAAAATATTGCGTGCACTTTGATTCATGAGCACTTTAAGTCATATACACATATATATTAGTACATATCTATATGATGGATCTACGGTTGAATAGTCAATGGTCGTGCCAGCTAAAAGGTAGATGATATGTACATCGAGTTCTGATGATGATGGATGTAGTTTCCTTGGCGTGTGGACATCAACCAGCTTAGCGGGAAGGAGTGAAGCAATTAAAAGATACATATGGTATCCATCGAGCTTCATTCTCTCTCTCTCTCTCTATATATATATTTTTTCCTTATTTTTCTTTTGGTTCTTTTCGCCATTTCTTTCACTTTCTGAATATTACATAAAGTCATTCAAATCAATTTTAAAATGACTAGCATATTGAATGTCACATATGGTCTCCATCGTGCCAAAGTTTCTCGAATCCAAATGAGATGTGATGGTATTTGGTCTCAAGTCGTGGTTGCTTAAATTAGTGGCATCTTCTAGTCCGGGTACGACCCTTCTTGAATTCCACACCTATATATCGACAAATATTAGTTTAATTAAAAAAATACATGCAATTATGATCCACGCGCACTTCTGGATGATGGGTAAATTTCTCAATCTGAACATGTCACTGGAGTACTGTCACTAGAGTAAAAAGTGCGTTTTGTAGATGGACTAATTAAACTAATGCTAAGGAACATTTTATGACCATTGCCAGTGAAAAATCTACCTCCACAGATTTTGCTATCGAACTTAGAAATCTATGTGCAGTTTGAAATCTATCCATAGAACGATTCATTACTGAGAGCATACATATTTAGATAATAACACCGCGTGTGAAGATCACAATGACCCTTCTAACATAACTTTCATTAATTTGTGTCACCCTTTCCTTCCATCTTTATCTCCCAAATAAGATCATGAATTTGGCATAACATTTATTTTCTTACTCCTAACTATAATTAAATTAGTGCGTGAGGTCGCTGATGGGCAGAGAAAGTTCTCCAACTTTCCACGTTACTTTGAAGAGCATCCATTTGCGTATTAAAATTCTTCTGGGGAATGATGGACATGCTTGAAGGCTTCCTCTGGCTGAGAGACAACATTAAAAGAATGAGACGAAGAAGACGTGATCTTAGGAAAACCTTTGGTGAATATATTAGTGTCCTTGACTGCTGGCATTATGTGGGTTGACAACTTCAGAGAATCTCTGATAGATCATTATGTCACTTCATACTATATGTTAAAAAAAATAGAATTAGGGTTGGGATTTTCATGCAGCACTTAAATTACTAACCCACATTGTTTAGACGAGGACCACAGTTTGGCTCCTCAATTAAGGGTTTACACGTACGAGATTCCGTATGTATTTATCTATTTTCCTATCAAATGATAAGTATTAACTCGAGATCGAGGCAATAGATAAGCTGAGGGCCTGCGTGTTGTCGCACAATCTTACTTCTAGGGCCATCTGGGGTAGCATCCATCCGTCCATCTCTGCAGGCCGTTCTTTCTTAGAAATCCATGTAATTTATTTCCATAGTTTGATTAATTTCAAAGCTTACATGTGGAGCACATCAGCATGATGTTCGAGTTTGTACACATCGATGAACACTTCCTCGCATCATCACTAAAATCCTAACTTCTCTCCAGAGATTAAGATAACGAGATATCTATATTTCAATCATGTCATGATGCGATAGTCATATTATATGATATTATGAACGTCAAAAAAATATTTGAAAAGTTAAGATAGAGGTTTTCAAGATGTTATTGCGGTCAATCGATTTGAGAGAAAGGGCTTCATTGACTAGTCACACTTTTTAACTATCGCGGCTTTGAAGGGAGAAGAGATGAACAAAAGAAAATAGTTGCTAATTAATGTCTGGGGACAATTGCCAAATAAGTCCTAAACCTTTTGCTACTTTGCCAATTTAGTGTTAAACCTTTTTTTATGCCAAATAAGTCTTAAACCTTTTGCAACTTTGCCGGTTAAGTCCTTCCGGCGGATTTTGGCCGGAAAATGCCTACGTGGTAATGACGTGGCGCGCCGGACCTCGTCGGTGACGACGTGGCGCTGACCGGACCCAAAAAAAAAATTTTCCCTTCATTTTTTTAGAAAAACAAGGAGGCCGGTGAGCTCTGGCTGCCGGCGGAGCTCGCCGGTGACTCCAAAGGGCGGCCCCGCCCTCGCCGGCCAAGGGCGAGGGCGGCCTCCCCCGTCCTCGTCGGCGGCGGGTGAGGGACCTCACTCGCAGATCTGCATCGAGGGAGCTCCTCCCTCGCTGCAGATTTGGGCGAGGGAGGAGCTCCCTCGCCGGCCGCGAGCGGCCTCCCCCGCCCCGCCCTTGCGAGGGCGGGGCCGCCCTTTGGAGTCGCCGGCGAGCTCTGCCGGTCTCCTTGTTTTTCTAAGAAAATGAAGGGAAAAAAAAGAAAATATTTTTTTTGGGTCCGGTCAGCGCCACGTCGTCGCCATCGTCACCGGCGAGGTCCGGCGCGCCATGTCATTACCACGTAGGCATTTTCCGGCCAAAATCCGCCGGAAGGACTTAACCGGCAGAGTTGCAAAAGGTTTAGGACTTATTTGGTATAAAAAAAAGGTTTAGGACTGAATTGGCAAAGTAGCAAAAGGTTTATGACTTATTTGGCAATTGTCCCTTAATGTCTGTATTTGGTGTTTGAAAGTCGACAAAGTAAGTGCGAGAACTTAGCTTATATATTTTATCTAAATTCGGCCCATGATTTAGTTTGAACCATTGGCTAGTTTGACTTTGTTTGTTTTTCGCACTGCTGTAGGTTTAAATGCTCGCTTCAAATTAAGCTCAAATGTCTAGTGAGAACGCCCAACTCGAACGCCCAATACCATTGAGAAGAAAAGATTGTACTAATCCAAAAGAGATGCAAAGACAGACTGGGCCATTTCATTGGGTGAGCGGGCCTTTTCTGCATAAAAATGGGCTTTACTTGATTGTACTTAGAACTATCAAAATAGTTTACAGACCCATATTTAAAATCAAAAGTTATGGAAGTGGGTCATATATGGCTCAACTTAAAACTAAGATATGAGTTGTAGGGGGTTCTAAATTAAGATGCCCCCAAGAAATGGGTTTAAATTGGGCATAATATCCTAAAAAACCTTAACTTTCTTCGCGTCTCAATGAGATCATAATTTTTTTTCTTCTCATAAAAAAACTTCGAACTTTTGATTTAGTCTCGATTCTACCGTAATTTTTTTATCTTATATAAAAAAGACTTTAATTTAGTCCCAATTATGCTATAATTTTTTTGTCTCATAAAAGACTATCATCTTTATTAAATCCCATATATGCCCTTATTAACCCTTAATCCACAACTACCTTTAGTGATGTGACATTTCCACGCCATTGCTTTAATTTTTTTCTCCAAATTTCTAGGAAAATGAATTTTGGAGATGAATATCTATGCTAGCACAAACGATACCTAATTGGATTGGAATTTGGTTTGAAACTAAAGCAATCATGGTTAGCTTTCTTTAATTGCACTTACTCTTAAGAAAGCATTCCTTCTATCTCGCTTGAGGATCTTCTATTTTGTGCTTGGTCTTCCATCCCTTGTGCTCGGGTCTTTTCCATCCTTTTTGGTCAAAGAGTTTGCACTTAAGACACTTAGCTCAGGATGCTCGAATAGCTTGCTAGGGAGTTCTTCATATCTTTTTGTCAAGAGAAATTTGGGATAGAGCATTAACGGGGGTAGATTTGGGACTCAAGCGAGAGACGATGGTTTTCTATGAGACAAAAAATTTAGGGTAGACTTATGGTTGGACCTAAATTTGGGTTTCTTTATGGAATAAAAAAATTTTAGAGTATATTTAGGATTGGACCTAGAGTTGGAGGTTTTTTATAGGACAAAAAAAATTTAGGGTTTAATTGAGATTAAACTTAAAGTTGAAGGTTTTTTCAAGGCATTAGGCTTTCTAAATTGGTTGTAAAATGAAATCATTTAACCCACTTGGGACACAAATGTCTCTTCTCTTCTCTTGGTATCGAATCTACTCTTCTCTCCACCCTCTCTATCTCTCTCTTGCCGGTTGTTCGAAATAGCAGTAGTAGCTAACGATCACAGAGCACGATTTAACTGATTCTAAATGGAACACTAATAGCTAATGGCTTCTCAACTGCTCAAGTGTATCACAAGTTTACTATCGGCAGTACAAGGTTGCATTCTCAATTAAGGAAGAACTTAATGCTAAAATCGAGTCTTTCAATCTAGTGAAATTTGTCCTAAAATTGTAAAGAGTGATGTTTTCTGCATAATTCATTGGAACTTTTTTCTTGGAAATGTCTTGTTAGTATGGCTGTGTATGACTAATGTTACTTGATATTTCCTTGTTTGTAAAATAAATAACTTTGAGTTTGGTGGGTCTTGGTCAAGACTTTGCTATAGAGATTTGCTGAGTTTGCTAACTTGATAGAAATACCAAGGCCAGGTGGGTTCGATATTGTGATTTTTTCTTTTGACTTTGCTCACGAGCCTTTTTTTGATCTATGGATAGCCCTATTTTCAACCCAAAATCGAAGCCTGAATCCGTTTCATAATTTGTAAATGGTCTGGACCGAACTGTCACCATTGCCTTCGTGCCCTGTTCATAACTTAATACCCAAACCCACAAATTTGATGGTTGTTCGGTGGAGCGGATCATTCTTCAAAGGCAATAACTAAAAGGAGAATGTTGCTTATAAAAAAATAAATTTCACATCTGATAGGAGTAAAAGATTTTACATTGCAAAGAACGGTCAAATATGTCAATTTAGGTTAGATCATTTATGGCCAAATCCAAACTTAACCAAACCCAATCTATCTGTTTGATGGGTTTAGTCGTGTTTTTGACATTGGGCCTTTTCTTTACTGACAACCACTCGTTATATTTGGAATTTACACAAGAGTCATGGGATTAGCTTTATTTACGCAGATTTGTTAAGCAACACAGATTTAAGTGGAAAAAAATTTCAAACACGAAAAGTGATTATTGAATTTCAAATAACAAGCATAGTGTAATTTACTGCCGCACGAAAGCAGCTTCAGATGCACACGCCACGCCAACCAAAGGACCATAAAAGGGTTTAAGCAAAGCACAGAAGGAAGAGAGAGCCTTCATCAAGGCAAGACATTGGGCCTCCAAATCAAAGGGCCTCAATTAACCCTCCTACAGTTCCTCCGAATCTCACCGATGGATCCGGCGAGCGGCTTGATGTCGCCCATCCTTGTAATGGAGACCACGAAGTCCCTCTGAAAGGCGAGCGGGCTTCTGCTATAGAACTGCACGAGCAAGTCGGTAGGGCCACCGTTGTAGAGCTGTTGGTCCGAGTGAAGAAGGCCTCGTCGCTGGACGAGGTTGAAGTAGTAACTTTGGTCGAACGTGATCGGGCTCAGGAAGTCGAGCGGCGCCAGATTGTCGTTGCCGACGCCATTGATGCCGGGGCAGCCGAACTTCCTCTTCTGGGCCAACAGTACGTCGATGTTGGTCTCGTTGTAGACCCGGTCCCTGAAGTTCGTGCATCTCGACAGACCAATCGTGTGGGCTCCTTGAAAAGGCGCAAAACACAGGCATTAAACCGAACGAACTCTCGACTATATCTTCCCGATTCGAGTAAGTAGATCTTAATCGTATTCTTATGCAAGAATAATCTCACTATAATTACCAGCTAAAGCCACAAGGTCCCTGATATTGAGACCCACGTTTTGGAAGGAGGAGATTAATTGGTTGAGGTCCGAAGTCGGCGGTGGGATGCTCACATTAGCAGCAGCTTGGTTTGCACTTCTTGCATCTCTTCTTCCCAGCTTCACCGGCCACCATGGCCCTCCAAGCTAGCACGACAATCCAAGGGAACTATTTAGATCATGGTAAATGCCTACTAATTCCATATTAATTGCAACTTGAATTCAAACAACTGACGATCACGACGGAGTCTCGCGCTATAACTGCCAACAAATCGGCACACGAGACAATGCCTGGGCACACATCCTCCACAGCGGACTTGACTTGGTCAACCACGTCGAACCCTCTCACCGAATTGATGTTCGGAGCAGCGTTTTTCTCTCCGGTGAAAGTAGGTGTGTCGTCCAGAAGAAGCGATCCGTCGCAGCCCTGATACAATGTGTTTTAACAGTAGTACGTATTATGTCAGCTATAGGTTTTCAGTCTGTTTGCTGAAGGGCATTATATTGTGACCAATAGTAGCTCAGGCTTTAATATTGATTTCCTTAAGACCTTGGGACAGTGTACTAGATGTTGAGCTATTGCTACTTTGAACTAAGAACAACCATTTGGCCAACTTAAATCCGGAGTGCCTTAGAAGATGGAGTTCACGTATAACAGGCGAATTTACCGAATCAAGCCAGCCAATTAAATGTTTGCGTAGAGATATAAGATGGTACCAACGACGTTGCTTTATGATATATGATTAAAAGTGAACATATTGGAAGTACTGGATCAAGAACTACACCGAGTGAACTGGTTATGATGCGCATGCGAGCACGATGACTGCAGAGTTAGAATAATGCGTGTTGAAAGATTTTTGAGGGTAAAATGATTGGAGGGGAATGAAAATTACATTGACGAAGCAATCATGGAAGAACAGGCGAAGCAGTGAGGCACCCATCCTAGCCTCCCTCGCTATAGCTGCTCCCACGATTAGCCTTACCGTGGGGAAGAGGGCGGGGCAAGATCTGGAGTAATATTCCAAGGAAAGCTGCGCACTCATGCTCCCACCTATCAAGACCAAAACGCAAGCCGAAGTCCAAAAGGCCATTGAAAATGAAGAGGCAGCGGCAGAAGAAGCCATTCGGAAACACTCGGAAAGATACCAAGCTGATGAACCGGGTGCCAGGTGAACTTGGTGGGCTTAGGAATTTATAGCGAGGGAGAGATGATATTCAAGACACTTGAGTACTCTGGATTCATGATAGCGCATGCCCAATTTCTTCTTTTAATAAATGAATGAATTAAGAGATAGATAGTTGGGAAATGAATTTGAATTGTAGATCATTTAACCAAAACTTTCGGTGAAGTATGGTCAAATGAGGCCATAATTATATGGAGTTGGTAGTTACTTTGTTAGAGATCTCCGTGAGAGGACCTACCGATTTAATGAGAACTTCACGATAATGTCTCATCGACTATACAAAAGAAGAGATTTTCATTGCATAGAAAAATCGGAGTTAGAAATTTACTTCTAAACATGAGGAAACTTAAAGCCCCCTAATATTTCCTTTTTGGCCACCTCGAATTCAATTTGGAGAACCACTCAAAGTCATCTACCCTCTTTAATTAGCGGACGTAGAATTTTACTCTTTATAGGCGAATTATTCTTTCTTGTCTGGGGCGACACGATGTTCAGCGGTGTATGATGGGGCCCGATAATAAGTTCTTAATTCGAGCAACATTACTTCTAAAGATAATAAAAAGCGGACACGATACTATGTACCTTAGATAGGCATGGTTGTTACTGTTGTAGCTGATAGTTCACCTGCATTCATAACTATGACCCTAGCGCAAATCGATGTTCGGTTCAGAAAGGAAGGCAATAAATTCCTAGTTTTCTCTGCTAGCAAAGTGACACAGAAGTTCAGCGATAATAGTGCAGCCGTACTAGCAGCTATAATATTTCGCATAAAGATGTGTGTAACAAGTAATGGAGCATCTATGTATCAAGTTTAAACTCAAAAATGAAAGTTTCTTAATTTGAATAGGTATTTCATTTGAGTTGTTATTTGCTTTGAGAAGATTTTTCATTTTCGGATTACATTGTTGGTTATATAACAAGTGGATCTTCTTTGTGAAGAGAAGTCCAAGAGGAGCTTGTGCTCATAAATTACATCCTTTGAAGCCATGAAAATCTACCGTTAGGATTTATTGTAATTCCTTTGTGAGATTAAAAAATTATTTTACGAGAAATTGTGAGGGTTAAACATTATGGCTGCCTTTGATCGTCTGGATATTTTTCTGAATACAGTAACATCGGATATGATAAGATTTTAAATATCCCATTCAATGTTTGTTGACGTCCGGATATAACATGGATTCAAATAAATATTTGATTCGTGAGAATCAAAATTAAAAATAAACTATAAAAATAAAACCTCTTCCTCATTAAGCAGAGGTGGAAGCCGTGAAGCAGAGGAGGCCGTCGTCGCTCAACTCAGCTTCCACAAAGAAAACGATTCTCTTACAGTAGGAAGAAAAATTGCCGGAACAGAGAATCTCTTTGCTGGAGATAGATAATCATGTGTCTGTTCGATAAGTAATTGAACTAGAGAAAAAACCTAGCTTTGAACTTTGCCAGAGATGTCGGATTACTAGGTTGGCCATTTATGGACTATATTGTCAAGGATCTTTAGGTTGTGTTGAACAGAAAGGAGAGAGCATGGGATGGGATTTGGAGAAATGAAGGGCATGGGGGCAGTTCTTTTAGAGATGATGGAAACAATCTCAGACAACGCCTGCGAGCCGGCGCGACTAAGATGGTGGCTCCGCTATGTACCCTGGCTCTAGATCTCGCCTTGTCAATCATGGACTCATCGGCCAGATTTGGTCACAATGCCTCCAGCCAAATTTGAACTATAACAGTGAAGGGAGAGGGGAAGGAAGAGAGAAAAATTTCAGTTTTCCAAATTTCACATCTCCAATCTGTGTCTATCCAACATCCTACGTGGGATTTTTTTATTATCCGGGCTATACACTTATCTCGCATCACTCCAAACACCGGATATGATAAAAGTTATCCTGAATGGAGTTTTATCTGATCCACCAAGTATTGCCTATTTAAATTATTGGATTGAGTAAGGTTAAGAAACATCGAGAGTATTTAAATTACTTGAGTGTGCTTATAATATCTGATACGTCACTTGATCTATAGTGTAATTTTTGACTGTTCTCCTTGTAAATTTATGTCACACCGTCAAACCATGTAAATCCAGTATCTAATTTATTTCATTGTGTTGTTGTTTCATCTTTTGATTGCTTGGTTTTCGCAACAAGCATAAGTCAGAATTGCTCAAGAGCATAGAAACTCAGCATATTCAATTCGACTCTAACGCAGGGTAAGCGATAATTGGAAAAGCTTTCCAAAGTAATTCTGAAAAGTCAATTGATAGCAGTCTCCATTCTCATTCATCGTAACATCTTTTTACAGGCGAGTAAAGAACAACCCTCCAAGCTTTGAGTAAATGAGAGGAATAGAAGACTCTTGGAAACTAGAGAACTTAATAAATTTCTAGAAACTATACATTGACTCTTAGAGAAGACAAATCACAATTAATAAGGACTCTAAAAATCTAAAACTATTCAACTACTCTAAAAAATATAACAAACCATTAATGGCCTTCAACGTCTTCAAATAATGCTCCGGCATCATGCATAGCCAAATCGTGCCGGTTTTTGATGATCACGTTTGTCAAGGTAATCACATGCCAATCGTTCTACATCACATTCCCACAATTCCAACTTGACGTTCACATAACAGCAAAAACTTCAAATTCTAACAAAAAAAAAAAAACCAGCAAAAGAGAACTCCTGATCAAAGAGAATTATGCGACTGAAGTTCCATATTAAGGAGTATATATAGCCCCTCAATTTATCGATAGTTAATTAACCATCCTGCAGTTCTTCCTGATCTCGCCGTTGGATCCAGTGAGGGGCTTGATGTCGCCCATATTGATCATGGAGGCCGCAAAGTCCCTGTAGAAGGTGTCTTGGCTTTTGGCGTAAGTCCTGACGAGCGAGTCGGTAGACCCGCCGTTGAAGAGCTGTTGGTCGGAGTGGAGCAGGCCTCTTTTCTTCATGAGGTTGAAGAAGTAGGTGTTGTCGAACGACGTCGCGCTCTGAAAGTCGAGCCCTTCCAGGTTGTTGTCGCCGACGCCGGTGACGCTTGGGCAGTTGTACATCGTTGTTTGGGCAAATGAGCTGTCGATGTTGCTCTCGTTGTAGATCCTAGCCCGGAAGTTTGCGCATTTCGCTTGCCCAATTGTGTGCGCTCCTGAGCATTTGAGGGGACATACAAATAAGTATTCGATCAAGCAATTTGGATCGTATAAAAATATCGAGAATATTGTATAGACTTGGTCTATGAGTGATGAGGGGGAGAAAACCAATTGAAATACTGAAATTACGTGAAATATTATGTTACTTAGTGTGAATTTGATAAATTCTTGAAATTGATTGATCTGATCTAGTAGATTTGTTTTGTGTAGTAATTGCTCGTAAAAAAAACGATATCTTTAAAGATATTTGTAAATAAAGAAATATTGTCATTTTGTATGTATCGACATTTCTCGCGATATTTACAATTAATATTCGAAATGTTTTGTATGTTTACAAAGTGTTATAAAGATTCAATATGGTGATCATTGCTCAACAAATGCCCTAAAGCTCGCCCTAGAAAAAATCATGATGTGCAAGCAAGCTACATATCATATGGTAAGGAGAGAGAGAGAGAGAGAGAGAGAGAGAGTTCACCATATAGAGCGACGAGGTCCTTTTGAGAAAGGCCGAGATTTTGGAAGCTGGAAATGAGAGCGTTGAGGTTAGAAGTTGGAGGAGGAATGCCCCTGTTAGCTGCTGCCTGACTCGCAGTTCTCGCATCTCTCCGTCCCAGCTTCACATCCCACCCTGGCCCTCCCAGCTGCCCGAATTCATTCGCAACAAATTATTACTCATGCAAAAATAATCGGAAGCTTAGATCTCTACTATTCCTTTGCTAGTAGAGTTTTGATGACTTACTATCTCAACAGCATCTCGGGCGATAATCGCCAGCAAATCAGCACAGGAGACAACGCCAGGGCACACTTGCTCCACCGCATCCTTAATCTTGTCCACCACTTCGAACCCTCGCAAGGAATTTCTGTTTGGGCCCGCGTTTTTCTCTCCGGTGAAAGTAGGTGTGTCGTCCAAGAGGTTCGAACCGTCGCAACCCTGATGAATAAACCATGAATGTCAAAAAGGCAATAAGGAGCCACAGTCTTTCTTAGCTAAGAGCATTGACAGCCTTTTCAATTTATACAAGTTTCTTAGCTAAGAAACATGTAGGAATTGGTCTTAAGAACTGGGAAAGAATTTGAGAAGTTAAAGTGGATGAGAAAGAGAAGTTACATTGACGAAACAATCATGGAAGAACAAGCGGAGGAGCGAGGCACCCATGCGGGCCTCTTTGGCAATCTCTGCCTGCACGATTGACTTCACCGTCGGGCAGAGCTGGGGGCAAGTCTCAGCGTAATAGAAGATCGAAAGTTGGGCACTCGTGCCGCCAATAAGGAGCGCAACACAAGCCAAAGTCAAAATGGCCTTTGACAATGAAGAAGACGAGGCCATTTTTAGCAAACTGACTACGAGCTTTGCTGTGGGTGTGATTAAGAAAGGACTCGATCCGAGTGGGATTATATAGAGAGCGGTTGTCGATGTGACAAGGGGTTCAGCAGGTGATCTAACACGGAGGCTCATCAAAGTGCATGGGCTACTCTTAGGTTCAGAAAGACAAAAAAAAGAAAAGATAATCGAGATGGACAAAGTCAGACGAGAATGTAGTATGAGGGATTAGGCAACAAAGATGATGACAAACCTCCAGATGATGTGGTTGTTTAAATGGAGTTGGTGAATTGTTTGTCAAAGGTCTTCTCATAAATTATAATGCCTCGTGGTCTACACATGAGGAGATTAATTATTCGTGGCACTGGGAAATCGAAGTTTACTTTTAACCCCGAGGTCAATGCACAGCTTTTGGCAACTCAGATTACTTAAAAACCATTAGTGCCGTGTACGCATTTTATTTTTATAGCTTCAATTTCTAAGAGAAGTAGATACCTAATATATATCAATGCTCATATTAATAAAGTTCAAATATTGACGATTTCTCATTAACCCTCAGTTTAAGCATCTTGTTTTCATGTGTAAGGCCTATCTTTTCCACGAGAAAATTTGTTATATAGTAATGGTCAACGTTGGTGAAAGATCACCTTAAGAGGTTTAATAATGATCCAAGTAAGTAGTGCTAAATTGTTTGGCGGCTAAAATCTTCTCTACTCGCACGATTTTAAGGGTCAATTTCCTTAAATTTCTAAGAGGCTAAGCGAGCTCAAATATGGTCAAATAACATGTATAATTGGATAGTTCCATGTGTCTAGTCTCAAATGCATAAGACTTTGCACGATTCAAAATTTTCTAGAGAGTGTTATGCACAAAATACTAGACCTGTCAAAATGAGCCATATACTCATTATTTTTTTAACTCATACATGATGAGTTGAGTTATTATATGAGTAAGTTATAGTAAATAAGTTATAAATAGATTTAAAATGGAAAATGCTAAAAAATATGGGTATTCAATGGGTTCAAAGTTTACCTAAACACAACCTATATTTGTAATTTTCTCATCATCCTCTACGAGAGAATAGCACTCCTTAGATTATTCTAAGTTTAGAGAAGTTTTGGTGGGCCCGCAAGATGGACCTCACTTTACCTTCATTAAAAATATCAGATGGCTTTTTTCAGGTTGATATTTCTATTAGTTATTGGATAGTATTACTTTCTCTGGTTGCATTTGGCATTGTTTTTTTTTAAATCATAATATAATCTTATTCAATATCTTGCTTTCATTTAATTAAAATTTCAATTCCTCCACGTTATTTGTTACTGTGATTTTATAATTTCACTGCCAATTACTTCCTTTATCTTATTTTTTTAATGTAAACCAATACAAAAATTCAAAATTCTATGCAATATTAAAAGCCAATTCTTTAGCATCATATTGAATATCGATTTTATTCAAGGAAAATATACATATGCAGAGCTTAAAGTGAGTTAACTAAAAAGACATGGATTTCATACGTTAGATCAAATATGGAAGTATTTTAGTAATATGAGTTGGTTATGGGTCGGATTGAGTATGGACGCTAAATTTGTATTGCATATAGATAGGTTAAAATAAATTAAATAGGTTAGTTTTGGTTGGACTATCTTCGACTCGATCCACCCATTTGACAGCCCTACAAAATACCAAGCTGTGGTGAGAAAAATGAAGATGTAAGGTTTTTAGTCATTTTATATATAAATTAAGTCCTATGCACATATTTTGCTTCCAAAGTCAGGAGTAAATGTTGGTATTTATGTTTTATCTAAGTATACTCGTTGCCTGTCTTGGGAAGTTAAAAGGTTGATGTCTTGAAATCCCATCTGTTTAAGCGAAAAAGAATATCTCTTCCCCTTGTACCGAGTTGATGTCTTGAATGCGAAAAAGAATGGAGATATGGACAGTAAAAGAATATCTCTTCCCCTTGTACCGAGATGATACATTCCTGGCACTGGTCGTACTACTAGATAGAAGTGTTTGACCTAGTCTGAATACCGTTTGTTCACCAGTTTGCATCCATTTATAAAGTACAATGTCATCTACTGTATGCATGTACAAGTCTTGTATGACAGAAACATTTGATGGATGTCATTAATAGGTGATTGGCACATTAAACGTCAAAAACATGGATTCTAATAGCACCTTAAAAGTACAAGCGAAGAAATCATGCTTTGATCAAGTGAAAGAGAAAGAAATTAGAAATTACATTAATCTCACGTGAGTCTCATGTTGTAATTGATTCTGTCCATTGTTATCATAAATCGTAACAAAAGAAATCAACCAAAAATTCGACAAAGTTTATATTCCAAAGCCATCTGAGAACTTATCTGTTTGTCTTGCCTGTGATTACGAAGAGCAGAAAACGCATTGATATAAGGGAGAGCTGTGGAAAGGATTGTGACTCGATCATCTATCTGATATTACTTAAATCAACAAGCTTCTACATTTTCATTGCTTTCTCTGTCTCGATGTCATCGTGCGGAGCAGTTGGATTCTAAAATCCTGATGCCTGTCAATACAACATTTCTTGTCTATTTAGTATCTATTTACCGGTTCTCTTTGACTTTATGAGCCTCCTCATCAATCAGGAAAGGTTGTTTGGGTAAATCTTATAGTAGGTTTTCATTTCAGACTTCAGTTTTCTTCTTTGTATTTCCACAGCTGAAAAGGATGCCGCACGCTTCTTTGGCAAGAAAAACCAACACATCATGTACTTGACCAAATAAAAGAATGTGAGTTCTGTTCATTCGGTCAATAAGGCATTTAAAGGAGTATGTCAATCAAGGAAGTCAAGCAGGAACAATCAAGCTAGTGAAGTTCCAATTGGGGCAGGCACGTGTAAGCACGCTGGTAATGGTTAATTTTAATTTACAAGATGGATTTTCTATTCATAAAATTTAGACACATCATAGAAGTGCATGGTAAGTTATCAACAGCTTACTTGGAAAAAAAATGTCACCGATAATTTATTTTACCAACAGACTTTATACATTTATCAAAACTTATTGATATTCACCAGCATGGGAAGAAAATCCGAATATTTGGGAATGGAACAATAGAGTTCTAACCTACCAATGGGTAGCCCAACTGGTTAGGGCGAACTCGGACTTCGTTGAGGTCTTGGGTTCGATTCCCCGGGGAAGCGCCTGTGATTTAAGTGGAAGGCCATGGCGGTAGGTTGCTGTGCTAGTCTCCCCCGAGAAATAGTCGAGGTGCGTGCAAGCTGGCCCGGACATCTCGGTTATAAAAAAAAAAAGGAACAATAGAGTTCTAGGTGTTGAATAATATTTGACGGGTTGTTTATATGATTTTTAACAGTTGTTACGATATTACTGCCATTTTTGTCAGACAAAAGGGATTTATAAACTTTGTGATTATTCAACGCATGAAGAAAGTTAGAAACCATTAGAATTAAGCATACAAACACAACAAAATTAGAATGTAAATGCGAGAAAGAAAAATCGAGATTTAAGATTCATCTTAGTTCACCCTTGAACTGGCGTTATATTCGGTGGCAAATTCCATTATAATTATCACACCCTACCTATCTGTTACAACTCTCAATTACAATATAAAGAGTTCATGTATAATTGTCATAAGAAAGCTTCAATGACTGAGACAGGCTTAGATTACTCAATAGCTATTTGTGGGCTTAACCCCAAATTGCCAATAAAATACGAATTCAAACAGAAACTGATCCAAAAGGCATATTTTATTTATCACATGATAGTTCAAAAAATAGTAATTCTGATTACTGAATAATGCCCACCTTTTATAATGTCTGCTTGGACGTTAAATTGTGCTACCCGATTCTTGTGTTGCAAAATGGACGCGATCATTAACTCGTGGCTGAGTTTGGAAGTGCGTCAACATGCTTAGGCGATGAGAACAATTGAAAATCTGACCATAGACACGGGATAGTGCCTGGAATCACCTGTTGACTGGGTTCGAGTCCCCACAAGGAAATCTATTCAAATTGTATGGTTGGTTCGAGATCGATTTGACTTCCTCAATTTATGTTTTGCGACCATGTCAAGAAACACGGATTTGTCTCTTTCGTAACATGTTACTCCCTTCCTTATTTTACTCCGTTTCTAACACGAACGATCGAGTCACCGATACCGCGTCAACCTCTACAATGCAAAGAGAAAGAGTCGTCGACATATATTAAATGTTCACCTTGTCATAATACTCCCAAGCCCTCATAAACTATCCGTTCCTTGACTTGGTTCAGTTTCATTAAGGTCCTTTTGGTCCTTTCAGGTCTCTTGTACTTCATATTTCAGGTTTTGTCGGCCGCGATAGCGGCTTCCTCTTTTAATCCTGAGACTGCGTTTATCCAAAAACTGATATGACAAGATGGTTCTATTAATTTCAAAATAATATAAGAGGTTTTCTCAACACAACCGACCATCATTTTGAGACTCGGTTATTTCGATTACTTTTATCATGATGAAGACTTAAATTAATGCTTGTTACTTAGCAGTTCCCACTGAAAACCAGATCACTAGTCTCAGAACCTGTCCTTTACTTATGACCTCATTTTATTAGGCAATCCAGCAAGAAAGTAAAGGAATCAATTTGCAAAGGCAATTCATCAGGCAAGGTAAGGGCCTTTCCGTTCTCCCAATACCCCGTGAAAGAGGAGTAGTTCCCTAGACAAGCAGGAGAGGGATAAAGCTTTGAATTGAGATCAAGCTTTTGACAATTCCTGTGATCAAGCCTGTGTCAGTATCTTGAAAGGCTAACTCTCCTTTTTATCTGGAATTCTTTTACAGTGGGAAACGCATCTAAAATGTTAAGGTGAGGGCACCTAGTTCATTTATTCTCGCTAGGAGCTCTTATTCTCTCCATGCCGATCCAGATGAGATAAAAGTTTATTCTTTTCCATCGATAGTAGGGTTTAAAGATCATTCAAAGATCAATTATTCAGGATAGACATTGGCTCACAAGTTCCGGTCCGCGTAGATTTTCCTTTCATTGTCGACTAATGATAATCTCATTAGAGACATAGGATTGCTCCAGTTTCAAATAAGTTAAAGATTTTTTTTCCTTAGGTGAACAAATAACACAAAATATTGGGTGGAGAAAAATCCATTCTTTATCTCTATTTATTAATATTTTTAATAATATTAATATATTCAACTTTAATATATACTACTTTTATAAGGAGAAATTATCTAATCAGTTCTAAACCTATTGTACGGATAACAATTCGGTCTTAAATTTCTTCATTTTGCTAATTTAATCATAAATTTTTAAGCGAAACTTCCAACGTAACTTTCTAATCAATTTTTATCGAAACCTGCCGAGGTGGTAATCTAGTCATTATGGGTCGTTCATGCGACAAACCACCGCGTCATTGAATTCCGATAAACATTAATCAAAATGATTATGTTAGAATTTTTTTATAAAGGTTCGTTTCTAGCTTTGCGAAGCAATATCATTTAAGCTTTAAAGAGATACTTCAAAAATAGGATACAAAAGCAAGAATACCTCTCCTTTCGAAAGAGCTTTCTTTTCCTCTTTTCATGGCCCATACCTAGTCATGCCATTTTACATTTCATGTGAGGCAAATAAACATGCTTATCTATGAACTTCTTTGTTCATTATTAGTGGAAAAAAAGAAAAAGAAAAATGATTTTAGAAGTACTATAACTTCCATATGATATATACTTGAATGTCATAATTTTTCGAGCAATTTTTTGAGCGGTTGTTGATACCTAAATTTTGACGACTCATTATTTATTTATTAAATTTTCATAGAAAATTAGGGGCAGACCCCAATCCAAAAAAATATTAAAATTGCATATAGTCATTACGAGCATGTATAATGAATTGCGTAGCGGATGGACTTAACTAAGCTAATGGAATATCTATATGACTTAAATTCACATTATAAAGAGAGTTGGAATCATTGAATTGTCAAATTATTAAATAACATACTTGGGAGATAATTCGATGAATGTTCAAAAAGAGGAAAATAATCAGAAAAATTGCCTTAAGTTGAGTATCAGATTCAGTAAAAGATTTCACTCTTGAAAAACCCTAGAGTAAAGCCTATAAAAGCAAGCTAGAGTTCACAATTGAGGGGGAGGCTGCACAATTGAATACACAGCCACAAGAGAGAAAAAAGGGGAGATTCGCAGCCAAAAAGGTGAGCGCAAGAAAAAGAGAGAGCAAGCAGTCAATGAAGAAAGATCGTCGAAAGCTCATATTGATGAAGAAAAAAAACACGTCTCTCTCTCAGATCTCTCGGTCTCCAACTCTCTTCTATGATTCAAAGCCACCCACAAGAACAAAGATGAGGAGCTGACAAAAGTCATAAGAAGGAATGTGACAAAAGAAAGAGTTCAAAAAGAAGGGAAAAATGAGGCCTTTTCAAGGATTTCAGTTGCTACAAAATTTCTCCACACGCTCTTGAAAATTCAACATCAGGTCCGCAAGATGTCCAATCTAGTTTGGCTATTGTTGCTCCGCATTCCTACTCAACCTCAATTAGAAGGTTGCAAATTCAAATTAGGTAATTATCTAATTCAATCTTTGATTTCATATTTTATTTTCTAATTTAGACAGATATTATCTTGAGTGTTGTTGCGACCTCCCCGAAGGTGCACCACCTAAAAGTTAGGCTAATGGATTGCTAAGTATTACTTAACTCGAGCTCTCCAAAGCTCATACCAATTCGCAACTTAGGTTTCATTTTTTAATCATGCAAAGTCAATTTCAAAAGGGAGTCGCCACTAATCTATTTATGGTGGGTCGATTAGAAACCAATGTAAAATACTGGGAGTCGTATTTTACCTCTACGAACCAGGGATTTTGAATTCGGGGACTTGAGAACTATTTCTTTCCATTTCAAAATAATTTGCAGGCAGCTTGAATTGATTTTAAACATATTCCCTAGCATGCACGGTGATCATGCGAATGCGCAGACATTACTAAAAATGCTTAATGAAATAACACAATGAACAAGGATGACCTAATGATGCAAATTAACAAGAAAACTATTATTTTTTGGTTTTTTTTTAATGTGCATGCAATGCATGTGATGACAAATTAATTCTATATGCAATTATCCTAATGCAATTCTAGATTAATGAAACTAATTATCAATAGATAAATAAATTCTAATTTAAACCAGGAATTACATTAATCCCTAATTAAAACTAAAATCTTAACTTAACCACGGATGGCATTTTGAAATATAAAAACTAAACTAATATGCAAATGCATGAAAGTCTAATTCTAATGACATGACCTAACATGAAGTTAACTTGGACTAAATGACATGCTATTTAACTAAATGAATTAAATAACATGCAAAAAGGTTTTTTTTTACATTTTCTTATTTATTTAATGAAAAATTTGAAATTAACTAAACTAATTAAAATGTGAAAACCTAATCCAACATGATACCTAAAATTCTGAATGAATTATTCTATCATGGACATGCGATGACATCTTAACTAAATTAATTAACTACAAGTAACTATCTAAATGATGCATGAGTGATTTTTATTTTTTTTTGAGTTTTATTAATGGAAATGCATAAATTAAAAAAAAATGGCCCATTACTCTAACATGCATGAATGTTATGCAAACTTTTAAATTGACATGTGATTTAATGTGCCTAAACTAAATGTCATGAAATGACTAATAATGCAACCTAAAAATGAAAAGAAATATTAATGCTATGATATGCATACGCGTTTATTTTTATTTATTTTTATTTTTTATTGACTTTGAAATAAACATGAAACCCTAATTTGACATGCTAATTATATTTAAAATGCAACCTAACATAATCTAAATAAAATTTAATCTAAATATAAAAATGCAATTCTATCTAAAGTGCAATTCTATCTAAAATGCAATTCCATCTAAAATGCAATCTAACATAAAATGCAATCTTTTTTGTATTTTATGAATTAATTAAAAAAATGCAACTAAATCAACGGATCGTATCTCGGGCATGAGATCGGATCGGTCAATTTAACGTGCGGTCGCGAGTCATATCTCAGGTGGGAGATCGGACTATCGACCAATGCACGAAAAATCATAACTAATAATGCCTATCATTAAAAAAAACAAGCAAATAATAAAACATGCAAATAAAACAAGCAAATACTAAATAATAAAATGCATAAGTAAATCTACCAATCGGCATAAAGGAAAGCCTTTTTTTTATATTGCAGAAAAATGTTTTTTTTATTAAAGTATTATTAAACGAAATAAAAAATGAAAGCATAAAATAAAAAGAAACAGATCGGGCAGCCGAACCGGGTCGGTTCGGCCCGCCCGACCCGCGAAGCGCCCCCTGTGAGGGAGCCCGCGAAGAGGGGAAAGGAGTTGGACTGGGCTCGCGATGGGCCCGGTCCAGCTCCTTTCCTTCTTCCTTTCCTTCTCGGCCCCGCTCCTCCCACGCGTCCAGCTCGCGGCAGACAGACTCGGCCCAGCTCCTCTCTCCTCCACGCTGCCCAACCTCCTACGCAGGATGCCCAACCCAAACTGCAGTCTTCTTCCTCGCGTCTGCTTCGTGCAGATTGCCTGCATAAAGAAAATGGCTGCGTCCTGCTCGCGGCAGAGCCACGGCGGGACAAAGGGCGACCAACTCTCCAGTGCGGACTTATCATCAACGAGAAAATTCAAGGCAAAACAAATTCATGCCAACAAATCGTCAAACCCATGCGATGCAGTGAGGGGAGCAAGCTTGCAGGACTAAAAGAAGGCAAAAACAGGCTTGCAGCACATCAAAACAGACACAAAAAAAAAATATTAACACCCACTCAAATCTGGTCCGAGAAGGGTTCGTTCGCACGTCCGTCGTTGTGATGGGGAACTCACCGTTTGAGGGAGGAATCGAGCAAAGAAACTGTGGACCAATCGCCGGTGGCTAAGAGCCGAGATCGTCGAAGGAAGGTCGCCGAATTGAAGGTGTTGGACTCACGGTGCCTCCCCCTGCTCTTTCTCTCCCTCTCTCGACCTTCTTCTCTGTTCCTTTTTCTTTCCTCTTGGTCTCCCTCTCCCTCGTGTTTTCTCTCCGCGAAGAAGACTGCCGAAGCTTCTCTATCTCTTGGTCTCTCTCTGAAGCTCGTGTGTGCGTGTGTTTGGAATGCTTTTTTCCTCCACTGTTCTCTCTCTTTCTCTAGAACTCTCCCTGTGCGTGTATTGCCTTTTCTTTTTGCAGAAGTGGCCCCGCTTTCTGCAGGTGCACGACCTCCTTTTATGCTGGAAAGTAGAAATATCTTGGTCAAATCTTTTGAGATTTGACCAAGATTTCTACTCAGAAGCAACACCTCTTTTGCCTTTGTTGGTATAAAGAGATTTCGGTCAAATCCTTACGGATTTGAGCCAAATTTTCTTTCCCCATCCTCCTTTGTTCTCTTTGCAAAATCTACTTGAACGAGTGAAATATTCGGTCAAATTTTTTAGAGATTTTGACCGAAATTTCTCTCTTTTTTTTTAATATAATTAAATATAGATGCTAAAAATTAGGTGTCAATAAGTGTTTTAGGCATTGTTCATAGGATTTTATTAACCAAAATTTAATATAATCATTAATTTGATCCGTGAGACAACAAACCATTTTTTTTGTTTTTGATTTTATCTTCAAGTCGGGTGAATATTCTATCATTTGAGATATCCATTAATTTAAGACACGAGATGACGGATTATTTTTTCAGATATTCTAATCTTTTTGTTTGAATCTTGATAAGTATCTTGTGTGAATTTTAATTCGTTTGAGATCTTGATTAATTTGGATTACTATTTTTGATAATACGAAAAAGTAAGATTAGACAGTTTCTTTATTGAATTAAAATTGCACCTTAGTTAGCTAAGATTTTTAGAAATATCGCATGTTAAGATTTTTCTCCATATGAAGTTAAGATTTGGTCTAAATTATTTCTTAATCTAAATTGGAAAACATTTTACGTAAGATTTTTTAAATTAATTCAAACTTTGATAAAAGATAAAATAAAAAATTCTTAAGATAGGTTAGAATTGCATTTTTATTTAGACATTTATTAAATTTGAACTTACTTAAACCAGGAAAAGGAAAAAATAACTTATGCACGTCGCTTAGATAATTGCATATCTTACGTTAATTTAATTAAATCACATGCCATGTCAAAGTTTACTTTAGAATTGTATGTTACATGACATATTAAAATAGTTGCATTTAGACTTAAATTTGCATAATATGCATTGCATTCTAGCATAGTATGTATGTAAAAAGATGGAAAAATTCAAATTGCTTGTCAAACATTTTTCTTAAACAAGAGATAAGTACCGAAAGGGTGTTAGAATAAATCAACGTAACCAAGTTTCCAAACTCATAATATCTTATATGTAAGATAATATACAACTCCCGGTACTTTACATGGGTTCCTAATTGACCCATTGTAAATTAATTAGTAGTGACTTCAAATAAACTCAATTTTGCATGTTAAGAATTTTAATCTAAGTCGCAAAATGGTATGAACTTGGGAGAGCTCGAACTAAGTGAAATTTAGTAATCTATTAGCCAAACCTTAAGTGGTGCACTTTCGAAAATGTCGCGACAGCAATATGTGATGCATCTTGATGCATTTCATAACAACTTTAGTTTTTCGAACAAAGGAATGTGTAACGGTTGACGAAATCTCGATGGGACTGTTATTACGACATTTGATTATTTCGGTAAGATCTCAACGCTCACACGACAACAAAAGCTTCAAATGCAAACACAGAAAAACAACACCAGCACAACATAATTCGATCTAAGAGAAATTAGATCACCGAAACTCCATATTAAGGAGTATATATAGCCCCCGAATTTATCAATAATTAATTGACCCTCCTGCAGTTCTTCCTGATCTCGCCGTTGTATCCAGTGAGGGGCTTGATATCGCCCATATTGATCATGGAGGTCACAAAGTCCTTGTAGAAGGTGCCTTGGCTTTTGGCGTAAGTCCTGATGAGCGAATCTGTGGACCCGCCATTGAATAGCTGTTGGTCGGAGTGGAGGAGGCCCTTTTTCTTCATGAGGTTGACGAAGTAGGTGTTGTCGAATGATGTCGCGCTCTGGAAGTCAAGCCCCTCCAGGTTGTTGTCACCGGCGCCGGTGACCCTTGGGCAGTTACTCTTCATCGTTCGGGCAAATGAGCTGTCGATGTTGCTCTCGTTGTAGATCCTGGCCCGGAAGTTTGTGCATCTCGCTTGCCCAATTGTGTGTGCTCCTAAGCATTTAAGGGGAAAGCCAAATAAGTGTTCAATTGAGCAATCTGGATCTTATAAAAAAAATCGAGAATATTGTGTAGACTCAGTCTACACAATATGGGTGATGAGGGGGGAGATAACCAATTAAAATACAAAATTTACATGAAACCTTATGTTCTTTAGTGTGATGTAGTGTGGATCTCATAAATTCTTGACATATGATTGACTTGATCTAATAAATTTAGTCTTTTTAGTACTTACTCGTATAAAATCATATCTTCAAAGACTTATGCAAATAAAGGGATGCTATAATTTTGTATATATCAATATTTCTTGTGATATATGCAATTAATATATTGAAGATATTATTTATTTATTTATAAGGTGTTGTCAAAATTCAATAGCGGGAACATTGCTTGACAAAATGCCCTAAAGCAGGCCTTAATAATAATCGTAAAATGCAAGCTAGCTACATATCATATGGCAAGGAGAGAGAGAGAGAGAGAGAGAGAGAGAGAGAGAGAGAGAGAGAGTTCACCGTATAGGGCGACGAGGTCCTTCTGCGAAAGGCCGAGATTTTGGAAGCTGGAAATGAGAGCGTTGAGGTTAGAAGTTGGTGGAGGAATGCCATTGTTAGCTGCTGTTTGGCTCGCGGTTCTCGCATCTCTCCTTCCCAGCTTCACATCCCACCCTGGTCCTCCCAACTGCCCGAATTCATTCCCAACAAATTATTACTCATGCAAAAATAATCAGAAGCTTTCATTTCTACTATTCCTCTGCTAGTTGAATTCCGATGACTTACTATCTCAACGGCATCTCGGGCGATAATCGCCAACAAATCAGCACACGAGACGATGCCGGGGCACACTTTCTCCACCGCGGCCTTAATCTTGTCCACCACGTCGAACCCTCGCAAGGAATTTCTGTTCGGGGCGGCATTCTTCTCTCCAGTGAAAGTAGGCGTGTCGTCCAAGAGGTTCGACCCATCGCAACCCTAAGAAGTAAACCATGAACATCAATGAGGCAATTACTTTGGTTTGCTATTTACTTAGTCAATCTCTTTCTTCGCTAAGAGCAACGACAGCCTTTTCAGTCCATACATGTTTCTTGGTCTTAAATATTGGGGATGCATGTTGAGAAGTTAAAAGTGGATAAGAAACAAAAGTTACATTGACGAAGCAATCGTGGAAAAACAAGCGGAGGAGCGAGGCACCCATGCGGGCCTCTTCGGCAATCGCTGCATGCACGATTGGCTTCACCGTTGGGAAGAGTTGGGGGCAAGTTTTGGAGTAATAGAAAATCGAAAGTTGAGCACTCGTGCCACCAGTGAGGAGCACAACGCAAGCCAAAGTCAAAATGGCCTTTGATAATGAAGAAGACGAGGCCATTTCTAGCACAGTAATAGCGAACTGTGTTGTGGGTGTGATGAAGAAAGGACTCGATCCGAGTGGGATTTATATAGAGAGCGGTTCTCAAGGTGACAAGGGGTTCGGCAGGTGACCAAACACGTAGACTCATGAAAGTGCATGGCCACTCCAGGTTCAGAAAGATGAGAAAGAAAAGAAAATTTCGAGAGAGACAAATTCAGACAGCACTAGAATATCAGGATTAGGCAAATAAAGAGATGATGACATGGAACGATTCTCTGATGAAGGAGGGGAAGCGCGGCTTTCTTTGAAAAATGATGTTTACGCTGCCGAAGGATGTGATAATTTTGTTTAGATGGGGTTGGTGAATGATTTGTCAAAGGTCTCCATGATAATGTGCCGTGGTCTGCACATGAAAAGAAATTAATCATTCGTGAGATTGTAAAATCGGATACTTCTTACCCACAAGTGAATGTACAGCCTTTGGCAACTCGGATTACTTCAAACGTAAGAGTCATGTACGCATTTTTTTTTGTAACTTTAATTTCTAAGAGAGTATGTTCCTAATAAATATTAAAGCATCGATCGATATGGAGTTTAAATATCGACAATTTCTCCCATGTGTTATCAACCCATAGTTTGACCATCTTGTTTTGATGTGCAAGGCCTATATTTTCCATGAGAAAAGTAGTTGTATAGTACTGGTCAATATTGGTGAAGGATCATCTCAAGAGGTTTAATCCTTTTAGAAATGATGGGTGCTAAATTATTCGGCAGGTTGGTTCTTCTCAACTCGCACAATCGAAGGTCAATGTTTTGAAATTTTTATATGTTTGAACAGTTGTTTAAGATGTATCTAGATAAATTTATTTAAGGTTTCCTTAGGGTTTAGTTGTGTTTATATATGCTTGGATCTTACCAAATCTCAATCGTTAATATATTCGAGTATCAATTCAAGGACTACCCTTATTCACACGAATAATTAAGTATTTGGCCGGATGCGAATACGACTAGAGATACCGACAGGAAAAGAGTTCCTCTTCCCCTCGTACCGCTATGGTATGTTCCTTGCACTACTCGTACCGCGCACCATTTTGGAATGTACCCATAATTAAGTATGTTCCTTGTAAAGTACCATTTCATCACAGCTTGCATCCATCCATGATGCACGACCATTTGGAATCATCTCTTTTCATCTACTATATGCCAGTACGCAAAATGTCCAGTACAAGAAAAAACACTTGATCGATGTCATTTATAGGCTATGGGCACATTTGCATTACATACTAATTGCTTATAATAAATAATAAGAAACAAGCGAAAAGATCACAGTCTAATTTAGTAAAAAGGAAATAAATAAGAAATTATATTAATCCGACGTGATTATGGTGTCATGATAGATTCGATCCAAGTGTCTTAACAAAATAAACCAACCGAGATTTAATAAAGTTTATTTTCCAGAGCCGTCTGATAAGCTTTTTTGTTTGCCTGACTTTGATTATGAAGAGCAGAAAATGAGTGATTTGTGGAAACGATTGTGACTTCATCATCTATCTAATCATTACTTAAATCGACAAGCTTCTTTCATTGCTTTCTCTGTCTCGATGTCATAGGCGGAGCAGTTAAGAGTTCAAAAAACCAGAGGACTGTGGAGACGTCACTTCTTGTCTATTTAGTGTTTGTTTACCGATTCTTTTCGATCGTATGACCCTCTTCATCGATCCAAAAAGATGGTTTTTGGAAATCTAATGCTAGGTTTTCATCTCACGCAGAGTTTTCTTCTTTATATTTTCTTGGCTGAAAGGACGGTGCAATCTCCCTAGGCAAAAAAAACCAACACGCCACATACTTGACCAAACAAAATATTTGTAAGCTTCGATTCGCTCGGTCAATAAAGGGATTTCAAGAAGTCTGGCAATCAAAGAAGCAAGCCAGGAGCAATCAAGCTGGGGTAGCTCCTGCTGGGGCAGGCCTGTTGTCAGCACGCTGGCAAGGGTTAACCCCAAATCCGTAAGAGGGATCTTCTCCTCAGAGAATTTAGACGAGCATCCTACATGTAGCCAATTTACGAAAATGAAAATTGATACAAGAATTGGTAACCTGCAAACCTATTTAATTTCATACATGTGTATGATAAGTTGCCAACAATTTGGAAAAAAGAAAAAGAAAAGAAGACAGCACGGCTAATTTTTTTTATCAACATATTTTTCACAGCTATCAGAACTTATTAAAATTCACCAGCATGAACAACGAGGCAGTAGATTTTTGAGTATTTAATAATACTTGATGGGGCTTATCATAACATTATTAGTTGGTGTTGTTATGATATCACTATCACTTTCGTAGAACACAAGGAAATTAGGAAATTGATGATTTTTCCATTCATGAGACTGGTCTAAAAGACATATTTCATGTGTCACACGACTTTAAAAAAAGAGAGAGAATATTTATAAATAGTGGCTCTCGACCAATGTCCGAATGGACATCAATTCAGGGTACCCGATTCTCGTTGGGCATGATCACTGACTCGTGGATAAGTTTTGAAAATGCGTCAAAATGTTTAGGTGATGACAACTATTGTTAATCTGACCATGCACATAAGACAGTGCCTGTAATCGAGTGCTGGATCCGAGTCCTCCCATAGAACAATATTCAAATCATAGGGTTGGCTCGAGATCAATTTTGACTTCCTCAATTTCGGTTTTGCGTCCATGTCAAGAAACATTGAGACGTCTCTTTCATGTCTTCATCTTCCTTACTTTACTCTGTTTTTTAGCACAAACGAGTCTCGATTCCAAGTCATCCTCTAAAAATGTAGGTGAAAGAGCCGTCCACGATATTAATGTTCTTTGCTATAAATTATAAAAAAAAATTGTGATGGTAAATGGAACAAATAATCTTTATCCCGAAATAATTAGTTAGGGTCTTCTTTGTGACGTCCTCAGGCATTGTGCTGCTAGACCATCAATTCGAAAGGAAACTAAAAGCTCCCCTCCATCTCCTTTCTCATCCTCTTCGCCACTATCCCTCACCTTCACCAGCAGGTCCGCCTCCTCCGTCGCCCTCTCCGCCACCGGCCACCGGACCTCCATGTTTGGTGGCCCCTCTCTAGATCCCATGAACTGCCCACCATCAACTCTACCGGAGTTGTCATTTGTATCGATTCCGCATTTTATCAACTCTACCGGAGTCGTCATTTGTATCGATTCCGCATTTTATGGCTCAATTTCTGCTGCATCTATTCAATTTTTGGATAAATTTACTAATTTTTTTAATATATTACAATTGTGCCAATTTAGTCTCTTTTTTTACTAAATGAGTCCTAAGTTCTTTTGCAATTGTGCCAATTTGGTCCACTTGGTCAATTTTGGCCAGCAGCGATGATGTGAAAGCCAGTTGTCCTACATGGCACTATTAGTACTAACACGGACAACTTTTAATATTATTTAATATTTTCTTTTTTCCTGATTCCCTTTCTTTTTTTTTCTAGCCGATTGATGGTCGGGGAGGTCAACCTCACCAGTGACTATGTGACCTTGCCTTTGGCTGGTCACTAATCAACGATTGGGTAGAGGAAGGAGAAAAATAAAGAAAGAGAAAGAAAGAAAATCAAAATATTATTAGAAGTTATGTAACAGCCCGTTTTTGGGTATTTTTAAGAACTTGAATTTGGGAAAAATTATACTCAATTTGGCATTGAAAAATTTAAATAATTTTCCTTCCCCAATTTCGTTTTTTTCCCTATTTTTCTTTCTTTTTCTCTCTATTTTTCTATTTTCTTCTCCACCCTCACGCGTGGGCCGGCCCAGCCTTGCTTCTCGCCCGGCCAGCCTTCCCTCTAGCCATGCGTCCATCCTCCTTCGCGCGTGGGCCCAAGCCCGGCCCAGTTTCCTTCTCTTTTTTCTTTTTCTTTTTCTTTCCCCCTCTACTGTTCATCGTCTTCAACCTCTCCCTCGCGTGACCCGAGCAAAACCCTAGCAGCCGCCACCTCTCCCCTTCGACTCCGTGGCCCCGAGACGCCTCCTGGACCCAGCTTCGACGCCCCGACGCCGTCTGCACGTTCCCGGTCGCTGCCACCCTGACTTGAGTCACGGACGGAACCCCTGTTTTCCCCTCGCCGGTTCTGGTTCTTCGTTGCACGGGACGAGCTCGTGGCTGCTGCTCGGACCTCGCCGCTGCCTCAACACCAACCAGGAAGCTCCAGACGCTGTCCCAGTTCGACCAGGCTCACCGGAAGCCCTGCTCCGTTTTCTCCGGTCACGGACAATCCTCCGTCCGGTTCCGGCCACGAACAGCCGGTCCGTCCCTGGATCCGGCCTGTTGTGCCGTCCCTTCGCCCTTGCTAGCTCGCCCAGCCGTCCGGACGCCTCGGTCTTCTCGCCGGAGCGCACGGTCAACTCGCCGGAATTCTCGCAGGATTTCGCCGGAAAAGCTACCGTTGTGCATGTCATAGGACGACCGGCTGAACTGGCGGCGCCACATAGGACGGTCTATGTGCATGTCATCGCGGATCAGCTAAAATTGGTGGAATTAATTTAATTAATATAATTACAGAAGATTTAAAACTCATTTAATAAAAAATAAAAAAAATTATTGACTTAATCGGTACAATTACAATTATAATAATTTAGAACTTGTTACGGTAATTCTCCCAAATTTTGCTATAGTGTATTTGTGTAAACAATATAGCTATGTTTCGCGTGTGCAGTGAGGTTATTAAGTTGTAGCTTGATCGTATGGTTTTATGTTTGTGCTTTCAGGGAGTTCAGTTTTTCAGAGGTTTATGATTGAGGTCTAGGTGAGTTTTATAAATCATTGTGAATAGCAAAAGTTAAAGCTCTCTGGATTGGCCTATGTTTGTCTCCTCTAGTTTCAAGCATCCTCTAGCCAGTCTCTCTCTCCCCACATTTGTTAAATGCATCCGAAGTTTGTCTGAATTGGGAATGTTTCAATTTTATGTTTTGTTGTGAGCCTATGAAACAAAGGCACATGAAGGAACAAAGAAACCGAAAAAAAGAAAGGGGAGAAAAAGAACTTGAAATCCAAAGCAAACCAAATTGTTATTTGGATTCGAGTTTGATATAGTCGGATATTAGATTGTGATACTGACATGCAATAGATAGAAATTAAGAATTGATAGAGGAACAAATCATTCTCTCAAATGTGATTATCAAAATCCAAGTATCAAAAAGTCTGTCTCTTTGAAATCTTAAAACACCATTTTTATGGTGTTAAATAAAAAAAAAGCCTAATTATAATAATAAACCTAATTATAATAGAAAATATTATATTAAGGAAATTAATTATTTCGAAACGCGAAAAAACGACATCGATCACGATATAGCTGTGAGTTTTGATCAATAGCCCGTTTTCGTGTGACCCGCCATATTTCAACTTATTCCAAGTTTGTCAATCTTGAGTGCATCACCGGAATTGCCCTTGAATCTACTTCATTGTTATTGATATCAATCTTCTTAGGTGGCAATCTAGATAGCATATCCTCCGATACAACATTAGCAAACTCCTCAAGTAAGGACCGAATTTGGTAGAAATTTCATAACTGTCTTCAGATTTCCACTCGATTACCATCATAGTGAAAAAGTTCAGACGTGTTCATTACATCTTCTTGACATTCTAATCTAGATAACAAATTATTCTTCACCTGCTTTCTCCAATCTAAAGGACTTAGAGTAATGGTCTGACCATCTCTCTTGAAGGTTTAATCATGTTTGAAGCCACCATGCTAGGCCTTTCTGTCAAACTGCTATGATCTCTCCGGTAAAATATGACAAACTGTCATGACCCACTTCTCTCTCTCTCCTTCCCCCTTCCTCACGCGCCGAAGCCCCCCCTTTTCCCCCCTTCTACTTTGACTTTTCTCTCTCCTCTTTCTCCACCTGCACACGCCTCCCCCTGCAGACTTGTCCCCCATCCCATCTATCACTCTCTCTCTCTCCCTTTTCTCTTCCCCCTTCGGTCTTCTTCTCCGTCTTCTTCCTTCTTCTTCCTTCTTCTTCATTTTCTTCCTCTGGCCTTCGGTGGTCGACCGAATGTGGCTGCTCCTCCGTGCCGCGTCGTCGGCCGCTCAAGCTCCGCCCCAGCTCAGCCGCCGCAGCTCGCCACCATTCGTTCGTCCTTCGCCATTCGTCCATTTTCCCGTTGTCGTCGTCATGGCTTGGCTCGGAGGCAGCGTCGTTGGAGTCGCCGACCAGCCATCCTCGACCGTGAGAGCCGTCCTCGGGAACCTCATTGGAAGGCCGCCGCCGCCGTTCAACCGTCGGCCAGCTCCTCTCCAGCCCGCCGAAGTCCCCCTCGCCGTTTTCCCCTCGGCCACGGACGCCCTCCAGTCCGGTTTGGCCACCAAGACCGACCACGTCCGGGCCTGCTTGGCCCAGATCCAGCCCGCCTGGGCGCTTGGCCCGCTCATCCTGTGGTCCGGTCGACCCGTCGGACCCTCGCCGGAAAAGTCGCCGGAGTTTCGCCGTCGCCGGAGCTTCGCCGGAGTCCCATGGGTGTGGGTCACTCCTTTGAGGCTTAAGCCCAAACTTGGTGGGCCTTGGTCGGCCCAACTCAGCCCAAGAAGAGAAGGAAAGAAAGGAGAAATAGAGAAGGAGAGAAGAAAATGGGAGACGGAAAAAGAAAAGGAAAAGGGGAAGAAAATGAGGAAAATTCGCGGACCGACATCAGTCGCTTGAAGACGCAATTTGAAGTGAGTGGATTCTAACTTTTTATTAGGCGTATTCACTGTTTTAGTAGAAATCGGGTAGAACGGCTAGAGCAAGTAGAATGGCTAGAATCTTGAAATTGCATAGCTTATATGCCGATCGATTAGACCATTAGTTGTATTTGGTTAGTCAATGGATGATAAACCTTTCGATGGTTTAGTTATGATTAGGGCTTGGCATCTCACGCGATACGAGAAATGCCCTCGTATGTTCTCGGGACCCGCGAGGGGTCAGACCCATCGGGTCAAGAGTGGTGTGGTTGGACACCAAAAGGTTGTAAAGTTTATTTATTTACGCTTTATTTATTATTAAGCTTGTAGATCTTAATTTCATTTAATTATTTAATTACTTTAGAAATTGCATTTAATTATTTAATTATTTTAGAATTGCATTTAATTATTAGTTCTGCTATTATATTTTCGTGAATAGTGTTGTTTAAATCCCCTACCAGTCAGCTGACCTGTCCCCTGAAAGCCCTAGGATCCCTTCAGACCTTCTAGTAACTCTCAGTGCAGATAACTAGAGGTAGGGAGCCCTAGGCTTGGCATGGGTTGTGTGTTCTCTGCGATAACCGGGGATTGGTATGCAAGGTGTTCCACTTAGGCTACAGAGACTTGAGAGTGGGGAGGGACGACCAGGGACCCTAGGACAGGGGTATTCCTAATCTAAGGTTAGGGTTCGTTCACTGAGATAGTTGAATCTCATCCCACCACCCCACCATCCCAGGACCCCAGCATGGACCCAAAACTCTCAGACTCGGAGGACCAGTCAGTGGAGGAGGAGCCTATGGAGGAGGACCTTTACGGGGAGGAAGTTCAGGGACCAGTGGAGCTGGAGCATCTGGAGGACCTGGACTGGGAGCTGCAGCTGGAGCGGACTTGGCCTAAGCTGGCGACTACCCCTTAGGGCTAGTACTCGCCCTCCCTTCCCCTAGTCGCGTTTTCTTATTTTATTTTATCGTATAGCTGTGCGACGTTGTGTCCTTAGACTGATGTTAGGATTTACCATTTCGTCTTACCTCTTTTGTATTTGGACGTCGACTTGTGATTTTTATGGAAGTGCCGGTATCTTGTTTCATGGAGCGAAGTGTATATTTTGGATCCTGAAGACATTGCTTCGTCCCCCTTGAATCGGGGCGTGACAGCTTGGTATCAGAGCCAGGTTAGTAACCACGGAAAGGTTACCTTCTTGGAGTGATAAGGAGTGAATGACTGGACGTATTGGGATAAGACGTCTGGACGCAGGACCTTAGTTAAACCTAAAGACCAGACCGAGATTAGCTCAAGACCCCCACTTAACCTTGAGTTTGGTGTCAATTGTTTAGCTGCGTTGGCACGGTATGGGACGTGTGCAGCAAGGCCGGACATTGGCTAGAGACCATAGGGCTTGGTCTACGCCCGACTCGACCTGGGCTGTATGGGACGCACAGGACGAGGTCAGGCGTGTGACGTGACGTCTGGTTTAGCTGAGTTGGCGCGGTCTAGAACGTGTGCAGCAAAGCCGAACCTGGACTTGTGGTGCCGGAGGGCACGTGGCCGTTGATCGGCGTGGCGAGGCTGGGCCTCTGCTGTTGTGACAATGATCACCCTTTTGAGAGGGTGTGGTGTTTCTGTCACCGCCTGCGTGGCGAAAGTGCGTGGCACCGAGTGAGGGTGGCCACTGACGCACTGAAGTCGAGTTCCTGACGAGGTTTCGACTGGACCCGTGGGGTCGTGTTGTCCTACGGGGTTAGGACGGGTGTTGATGGTGGTTTCCAACACCGAGTGTTGATGATGGTTTCCAACACAGTGACAATGATCACCCTACGGGGGGGTGTGGGTTCTGTCACCGCCTGCGTGGCGAGGGTGCGTGGTATCGAAAGAGGGTGACCACTGATGCACCGTAGTTGGATCCCGACGAGTTTCGATTGAGGACCCGTGGGGTCGAGTATTTTTATGTTTTATTTTGTGCTGAGTTGCACATTTAATATGTTGAGTAACATATGTGATTAGTGTATTGTCGAGTATGACACACTAATAGTAGCATAACTATGCATCGCGTGTTGTCCTTGCTGTGGACAAATATTATTTCGTAATGATATCCTAGCTACGAATACTGTGATATTCTGGATGCTTGTTGAGATATCTTGCGAACGCCGATGAGTTTTACAATATTGAAACCAAGTTTGGTTGTTTGTAAATGGATAGAGGTTAGAGACTTCTGTGGTTAGAGTGACTGTGAGTCGCTTTGTTTTGAGTGTGACACTCAAGGAGACTCGAGGATTGAGAATATCCTCTACTTTTTAGGGTCTCCGTGGCGTGATCGCCTAGTCGGCCTAGAGTTAAGGGCCGTGTTGCAGTTAACACTACTTCAGCAAGTACCGTTGTGACACAACATTAAGAGCTGTCACTGTTTTCGACACCTCTTGTGAGTGCCGCAACTGAGGGTATTGTGAGCCCTGCCCCTAGTCCAATCTAGCCACAAAAGGAAAAGGGTGGTGTAGAGTTGGGTAGAGTGATTTTCCAAAATTGAGACCTCCACAGACCTTTGGAAGGTGTGATCCGGTAGTTGCCAGGCTTTGGCTCCGGAGGGTTGATAAGTAGTGTTCCGATGATGATGTGCATCGTCGTGATAAAGTGGTCTTGGCAATTCATCATCTGGGAGATGAGGACAATTGCAAGGTATGAGACGACCCGAAAGACACTTGTTTATAATGAGCTTTGTAAGCTTACTTGGATCTTGAGCATGACCACTGGTGGTAGGCCACCAAGGGGACGAATTTTCCCTGAGAGAACAGAATTGATCTGTGACGCTATTGTGAGAGCGATAGACAAGAATCAATTCTTGAGTACTGCTGAGAGAGCATAAGGTGGCCGAGATTTTAAGACTCTGCCCGAGTTACCTGTCAGTGAAGGAGGTTGTGGCGAGGTTCGCCAAGTTGCCTAGGTACGGCAAGAGGATCGAGGAAGATCCAGTGGATCAGATGTTTAGATCCGGTGATAAACCAAAGACTTGATGTTGAATGTCAGTCTGCACCCCTGGTGGTCCACACCTATGATGAGGTGAGGTGTAAAGTCTTAAAAATTGAAAGGGACATGGAAAGGATTAATGTCACCTTTGAACCTCGAATTGTCGTGAGTGGAGACAATCGCTGACAAGAGTTGATGTTTGGAATTGAGTATGCTACCTCTACCAGTAAAAGAGATGGTTGTGCGAAGTTGATGAGATGCTTGATTATTTAGTGTCGCTACCGCAGGAGATGCCATAAATGTCATACGGGATGCTATGAGCTCTCTGTTGCTAGGCTTTCAAACGGAATTAATTGGACTGGAGTCATAGCCAACATCCTTGTTGACAAAAGTGGTGGGAAAGAATTTGCAGATAACGCATATTGGCTAACCAAGTTTGCCAAGTACAAACCTCTAGAAGTCCACATGTTTTGGAATGGAAATGGTTGCTCAGCTAAAGCGGTAGTGAGGTCTAATGAATGATTGGTATTGGTGGTATCTAGCCTATACGATTTTGATGTAATCATGGAAATTGATTGATTATGAGAGCAAGGAGCCACAATAGTACTTCACAAAAGTGGTATAGATTTTCTTAGTAAGGATTCCGAATTATGGAATTGTTGGAAACTAAGGAGGAACTTCGGCGATGCTTATTAGACACAAGATGTGGTGCAGCCATGAGAAATGATTCCCACAGTTTTGTCGTTAGAAATGTGAATGCGACCATGGAAGAATCGACGTTAAGGAATACCGTGGCATGATCGCAGAGGTGTTTACAAAGGAGTACTAAGGTTACCTCCTGAGAAGATGCTAATCGTGACAACGATTGAGTTAAATCTTCATATGGATTCAATTCCCCAAAAACCTTATTGGTGGTCATTTTGGAATTGAAGAAGTTGGTAGTGCTAATGCACAATTATTGTACAAAGAATCCATCTACCCTAGTGCGTCACCATGGGGGTACGCTGGTACTTTCACAGAGAAGAAAGAAGGATCCTTGTGATTGTGCACACGAGCTAAAAGGAAATTCGGTTTAGTGGAGGGTAAGACCGTTGGATACAGACCATGGAGTTTTTACCTAGCTGAGTGATAGCGTCTTATTGATCATGGGGTATCATGAGTGTGATTTACTATTGGTCGAAGTGAAAGTTGGAACAGATTCGACTACAATAACCATGGCTGAGTTGATACAACTATCGAAAGAGATAAGTTGATAAAGTAAATGAGCCACAACTAATTATTCAAGTGTGGTGACACAGCTTCGATGGTGATTGCTTGATTAGTGGATAGACCGACGCGAGAAGATATCGTCGGAGAGATGATTCTCTGAAGTCTTTTGGATTGTTCTACGAAAGGGGAATTGAGGTCGTGATCAAGTTAACTCACAGCACGGAACCGATCTCTGAGCCACCCTATTGGATGTTATTATCGAAATGAGAGGAATTGAAGGTGTATACACATAATCTACAGGATAAAGGATTTACTTGTCTTAGCACACTACTATGGGTTGCGTTGTGCTGATCCCCCTTCACAAAGTGAAAGGACAAATAATTGCACTTGTATGTTGGCTACCAATAGTTAGAATAACTGATGGTATAAGAGTTAGCCAGAACATAAGCAATGCTCAAGGGTAAGATCGTGTTGGCGACTTTTCGTGAATACACATCGTACTTGAGCTAGTAAGCGCGAGTCTTGGCTTGGCTGTGTGTTATTCTAAGGACACATGATCTCATGTGAAGAGATCTTAGTAGACCTTACTAAGATAAAAACAGTCATGGAATGACCGAGTTAGGCGGCATTGACTGAGACTTGAAGTCTCTTAGGACTGACTGATTGTTAATGTCGGCTTGCGAAAAAGAGTTTGAGCATAGTGATGCCATTGAGGGGAACCACCGAAAGAAGATGTGAAGTTTGAGTAGGCCGATAAGAGTGAAGGAAAGCTTCATGGGCTAAAGTAAGAGTTGACTACTACTTAAGGGTCAATAATTCTGTTAAGTCATGATGGACTGAGTTTTCATAGTGATGCGCTGTATAAAGGACTAGATTGTGTCCTAACCTAATGTAGTTGACATGTAGCCCATATTGTTGGGCAGTGAAGTCTCTTGAGTGGTTGATACATATGACATGATGCATGGCCTGGGATAGGCTGCGGCAAAATTTTACCAGAGCATTTAAAAGCACCAAATAGGTGGACGGATGATACATAATCTTCACCAAGCACTTATACTAGTTATAAGTGGTTTCTCCGAAGGGAATTTAAGATTATGATTTGAGTTGTGGAGGATATAGTACCAAGTTTGGAGGAAGATCTCGATTTCCTCAAGGTGTTATCGTCAATAAGGACGTCGTGGGTTGAGAAGATAAGACAATCGTTGAGATTGAAAGAGAAGATGAACGAGTTGACCAACTAAGATGATTTAAATAGTGCCCTCGTTAGTAAAAAGCCCCTTTGGATTGATGAACTACAAGAAGCTCGTAAGAAATTGATCCAAGGCTTGATTGACCTGCTGGGTGCATGTTCAATTTTGGAATCTAGAGAATAAGGGGAACTTGATGATAAGCCGTTTCTGACTGCTTGCAAGAAAAAGATTAACAGATCGGGAAGCACAACTGAGGCCAGTACATGATGCTCCTTGTGACAGTCACAGGTGAATTTGCAGTGGTATCCACTCGAGACTATTGAGATTGATGAGAAAATTCAGTTGATACTTGTTGAAGAAGATGAAAAACTACAAAAGCTTAAGGAGGAATGAACCGAGGAGGTCTACTCAGCAGTTTTCATAGCTTTGAAAGAGATGAACTAATGTAACTCGAGCAGAAGAAGCTAGAAAAGGGTTGACTAACGCTTCAGCATCGGCGATTTGGTCAGGTCAAATTGATAAGTTGTCCCTAGTATTGCATTGTACAAAGGACTAGGATGGATCTAAGTGAAACCAAATCGAATCGAAGCCATGCGTCAGAGTAGTTGAAGCTTCACGAGCAAATGATGTGGCCATGTAACTTGAAATCTACTACAATCCTCTTTAAGCGAATATTTGAGTCGCAAATTGTGCAGGAATGAGTTCATGGTCTTCACCGACCATTAAAGTCTCAAGTACTTGTCATCACAAGAAGGAATTGATCATGAGACCACACTATTGATGGAACGGCCTAAGGGTCGATGTGGCAATACGAATAACTGAGATGCCTGATCATCAACCAGTGAAGGCTTAGCTTGGTAAGCTAGGAGGCCTACTAAAATCTTGGAGATTCCCAAATGGAAATGAGAATACGTCACTGCGGATTTTGTGACAAATCTGCCAAGGAGTGAGGTCGTAATACAAGTGGGGTCATATCAAAGGGACTGATCGAACCGATTCATTTTCTTATGATTGGTCTACAGAGTCTTGCGAACAAGAAATATAAAGCTTTGGACAGTGCAAAATGGGAAGCCACATTGTCTTCAAGGTGTCATCTATGATAGGAACACCTCGTCTAGAGAAGATAAAACAAGAGTTAAGACTGAGGGATCATGGATAGAAGTTGTCCCTTAGGTAAGGTTCTGAGGAATATAAGATTGATGACTAAGTGTCATAATCAAGAGAGACTATCCTGGGGTAAATCCTCATGGCGTGAGAATTTTCGGACATATTTGATCAGAGTGGCGCAGAGAAAGCGTGATGGACTCTAGATGTTGTTAGCTTTCCCTCGATGTAGGATAACTACTAGAGGAAGGTTGCCAAAATCTCCTAGCAACAGTGTTAGTGTGTCAGTAGAGAGACCAACTGAGAAGAAACCGCATTGACAAAAGAATCCTTAGTGATGTTTTTGAGGGAGAGTCACGGCTACACCTAAAAAGCCAAGACTGCAAAGTGGGGACTACGTTTGTCCTCAGTCTTGAATTTTGAAGAATTCGAGGAGAACGACTTAGCGTCGTAAGTTGGGGAGACCGGTCCGGGTGATGATTCTATAAGTTAGATCATCAGATATTACATTAGATGAATTTCGGGGACGAAATTCTTTTAAGGGGGGTAGATTGTCATGACCCACTTCTCTCTCTCTCCTTCCCCCTTCCTCACGCGCCGAAGCCCCCCCTTTTCCCCCCTTCTACTTTGACTTTTCTCTCTCCTCTTTCTCCACCTGCACACGCCTCCCCCTGCAGACTTGTCCCCCATCCCATCTATCACTCTCTCTCTCTCCCTTTTCTCTTCCCCCTTCGGTCTTCTTCTCCGTCTTCTTCCTTCTTCTTCCTTCTTCTTCATTTTCTTCCTCTGGCCTTCGGTGGTCGACCGAATGTGGCTGCTCCTCCGTGCCGCGTCGTCGGCCGCTCAAGCTCCGCCCCAGCTCAGCCGCCGCAGCTCGCCACCATTCGTTCGTCCTTCGCCATTCGTCCATTTTCCCGTTGTCGTCGTCATGGCTTGGCTCGGAGGCAGCGTCGTTGGAGTCGCCGACCAGCCATCCTCGACCGTGAGAGCCGTCCTCGGGAACCTCATTGGAAGGCCGCCGCCGCCGTTCGGCCAGCTCCTCTCCAGCCCGCCGAAGTCCCCCTCGCCGTTTTCCCCTCGGCCACGGACGCCCTCCAGTCCGGTTTGGCCACCAAGACCGACCACGTCCGGGCCTGCTTGGCCCAGATCCAGCCCGCCTGGGCGCTTGGCCCGCTCATCCTGTGGTCCGGTCGACCCGTCGGACCCTCGCCGGAAAAGTCGCCGGAGTTTCGCCGTCGCCGGAGCTTCGCCGGAGTCCCATGGGTGTGGGTCACTCCTTTGAGGCTTAAGCCCAAACTTGGTGGGCCTTGGTCGGCCCAACTCAGCCCAAGAAGAGAAGGAAAGAAAGGAGAGATAGAGAAGGAGAGAAGAAAATGGGAGACGGAAAAAGAAAAGGAAAAGGGGAAGAAAATGAGGAAAATTCGCGGACCGACATCAGTCGCTTGAAGACGCAATTTGAAGTGAGTGGATTCTAACTTTTTATTAGGCGTATTCACTGTTTTAGTAGAAATCGGGTAGAACGGCTAGAGCAAGTAGAATGGCTAGAATCTTGAAATTGCATAGCTTATATGCCGATCGATTAGACCATTAGTTGTATTTGGTTAGTCAATGGATGATAAACCTTTCGATGGTTTAGTTATGATTAGGGCTTGGCATCTCACGCGATACGAGAAATGCCCTCGTATGTTCTCGGGACCCGCGAGGGGTCAGACCCATCGGGTCAAGAGTGGTGTGGTTGGACACCAAAAGGTTGTAAAGTTTATTTATTTACGCTTTATTTATTATTAAGCTTGTAGATCTTAATTTCATTTAATTATTTAATTACTTTAGAAATTGCATTTAATTATTTAATTATTTTAGAATTGCATTTAATTATTAGTTCTGCTATTATATTTTCGTGAATAGTGTTGTTTAAATCCCCTACCAGTCAGCTGACCTGTCCCCTGAAAGCCCTAGGATCCCTTCAGACCTTCTAGTAACTCTCAGTGCAGATAACTAGAGGTAGGGAGCCCTAGGCTTGGCATGGGTTGTGTGTTCTCTGCGATAACCGGGGATTGGTATGCAAGGTGTTCCACTTAGGCTACAGAGACTTGAGAGTGGGGAGGGACGACCAGGGACCCTAGGACAGGGGTATTCCTAATCTAAGGTTAGGGTTCGTTCACTGAGATAGTTGAATCTCATCCCACCACCCCACCATCCCAGGACCCCAGCATGGACCCGAAACTCTCAGACTCGGAGGACCAGTCAGTGGAGGAGGAGCCTATGGAGGAGGACCTTTACGGGGAGGAAGTTCAGGGACCAGTGGAGCTGGAGCATCTGGAAGACCTGGACTGGGAGCTGCAGCTGGAGCGGACTTGGCCTAAGCTGGCGACTACCCCTTAGGGCTAGTACTCGCCCTCCCTTCCCCTAGTCGCGTTTTTCTTATTTTATTTTATCGTATAGCTGTGCGACGTTGTGTCCTTAGACTGATGTTAGGATTTACCATTTCGTCTTACCTCTTTTGTATTTGGACGTCGACTTGTGATTTTTATGGAAGTGCCGGTATCTTTTCATGGAGCGAAGTGTATATTTTGGATCCTGAAGACATTGCTTCGTCCCCCTTGAATCGGGGCGTGACACAAACATTCATTGAGATAACATCAGGCTACACCTCATCATTAGTGCAACCTAATAAAGGATAGTGTCTATTAGTAAACATCTTATGCATTTCCTAACGACTTTAGTTTTTGGGACAAAGAAACATGTAAAAATAGACGAAATCTCCACAAAGCTGTTATTGCAACATTTGATCCTTACAAATTTATCTCAACGCCCACACGACAACAAAAGCTTCAAATGCAAACACAAAAATACAGCACCAGCAAAATAGAACTCGATCAAAGAGAATTATGCTAATTAATTAATCCTTCTACAGTTCTTCCTGATCTCGCCGTTGGATCCAGTGAGGGGTTTGATGTCGCCCATATTGATCATGGCAGCCCCAAAGTCCTGGTAGAAGATGTGTTGGCTTTGGGCGTAAGTCCTGACGAGCGAGTCGGTGGACCCGCCGTTGAAGAGCTGTTGGTCAGAGTGGAGGAGGCCTCTTTTCTTCATGAGGTTGAAGAAGTAAGAGTTGCCGAACGATGTCGCGCTCTGGAAGTCGAGCCCGTCCAGGTTGTTGTCGCCGACGCCAGTGACGCTTGGGCAATTGCTCTTCATCGTTTGGGCAAATGAGTTGTCGATGTTGCTCTCGTTGTAGATCCTGGCCCGGAAGTTTGTGCATCTTGCTTGCCCAATTGTGTGCGCTCCTAAGTATTTAAGAGTCAGATAACATACAAATAAGAACTCATTCCAGTAATTTGGATGTTATAAAAGAAAAATAAAGAATATTATGTAGACTCATTTTACAGTTTATGAGGTAGACAAAACCATTAAAGTGCAGAAATTACATAAAAAGTTACGATTCTTTAACAAGACTTGGTGTGGACTTCATAAATTCTTGTCATGTGATTGACTTGATAGATATATTTAGTGTTTCTAGTACTTGCTCCTAAGACATCATATCTTCAAAGATTTTTGCAAATAAAGAAATGTTGTCATTTTGTATGCAATGATATTTCTCGTGATATATGTAATTGATATTCTAAAGATTTTGTATGTTTATAAAGTGTCATAAAAATGTGGTACGGTGAACATTGCTTAACAAATGTTCTAAAGCACTAGTGAAAATCATAAAATGCAAGCTAGCTCATGTGGTGGGGGAATATAGAGAAAGGAAATTCACCATATAGAGCGACGAGGTCCTTTTGAGAAAGGCCGAGGCTTTGGAAGCTCGAAATGAGAGCGTTGAGGTTAGAAGTCGGAGGAGGAATGCTATTGTTAGCTGCTGCCTGGCTCGCGGTTCTCGCGTCTCTCCTTCCCAGCTTCACATCCCACCCCGGGCCTCCCAGCTGCCCAATTCAATCGCAACAAATCATTAATCATGAAAATGCAATCGGAAGCTTTCATCTCCACTATTCATTTACTAGTTGAGTTCCAATGACTTACTATCTCAACGGCATCTCGGGAGGTAATCGCCAACAAATCAGCACATGAGACGACGCCAGGGCACACTTTCTCCAACGCGGCCTTAATCTTGTCCACCACATCGAACCCTCGCAAGGAATTTCTATTCGGGGCCGCATTCTTCTCTCCGGTGAAAGTAGGCGTGTCGTCCAAGAGATTCGATCCATCGCAACCCTGATTAATAAACCATGAATATTGAGAGGGCAATGACTTTGGTTTAATGAACTTCCTTCGCTATGAGCATCGACGACATTTTCAGAGGCCCCAGTAATAATCCCCAGCTAATAAAACTATGCTTTTAAATGTAGTAAATAGGAACATGACTTCAAGTGCAGCAGCTTACTCCATGAGGATTCCCAGGTCAAACTGTTTTCTTTTGTTTTTGCATGGGATACGTACCTTACAAATGAAATACGAGGTAAAGTGTTTCTTTTTACGTACTTGCATTCGACACGTACAAGACAAACTGAACCCTACTTTGGTTTGATTTAAACTTTTCTCTGAATATGTCCAATTCCCGCTAAGGATGACAGAAATTAAGATTCAGCCAATTGCTAGAGGACAATTGAAAAGAGAGCTTGTCTAGGCTTGACAAGTGCAACAAAGTACACCTCGAAAGCATGTTGTTGGTACTTTGTGAATAGACCACAAAACTCGTTGGACATGTATGCAGGCAGTTAAAGAAGCGTGTACGAATGGATACCATCGAAGACACTTAGATATTGGGAGAGAATGTTGAGAAGTTTAAGTGGATGAGAAAGAGAAGTTACATTAACGAAACAATCATGGAAGAACAAGCGGAGGAGCGAGGCACCCATGCGGGCCTCTTTGGCAATCTCTGCCTGCACGATTGACTTCACCGTCGGGCAGAGCTGGGGGCAAGTTTCGGCGTAGTAGAAAATCGACAGTTGAGCACTCGTGCCACCAATAAGGAGCCCCACGCAAGCCAAAGTCAAGAGGACCTTAGAAAATGAAGAGCACGAGGCCATCTTTTGCCCACTGATAACAAACTTTCGTGTGTCTGATGAAGGAACGACTCGCTATGAGCGGCAATATATAGAGAGCGGTTCACAAGGTGACAAGCGGTTTAGCAGGTGACCTAACACGTAGACTCATGAAGGTGCATGGCAATTCTATGTATACAAATATTAAAAAGATGAACCCACAAAGAGATGAAGATATGGGAGGAATCTTTGATAAAGTAGGAGAAACGCGGCTTTCTTTGAAAAAGCGATGTTTGCACTGCCGAAGGAGGTGATAACTTTGTTTAAGTGGAGTTGGTAAATAATTTGTCAAAGGTCTCCGTGGGCAGTCCTAAGCTTTTTGTCGAAAAGTGGGGATCCATAAAATGATAGAAATCTTTTATGTCTCGTGGTCTACACATGAAAAGAGATTAATTATTCGTGGGAATGGGAAATAGAAAATTACTGTTGACCCTGAGCCAATGTATTGCTTTTGGTAACAGCCATTTACTCATTATTTTGTAACTTCAATTTCTAAAAGAAAGTAGATGCCTAATATAGATCAAAGAATAGATGAATAAAGTAAATATTTTGATAATTTATCTGATTTGTGTTATTAAACCTCAGTATAAGCATCTTGTTTTCATGGGTAAGGGCTATCTTTAAATGAGAAAATTGTTAGCTAATTAATAATGGTCGATATGGGTGAAAGAGGTGTCCTTGTCAAGATAATTAGTGCTAAATTCGTTTGGCGACTGAGTTCATCTCTACTCATGGAATTTTATAGGTTACAATTTCATTTTCAAGATGCTTAGCGTGCTTCAATATGGCCAAATAACACACGGCATTGGATAGCTATGTGTGTCTAGTCTTGAATGCCCCAGATTTTATGCAATTCAAAATTTTCTAGGAAAGGTTAGGCACCAAATACCAAGTGCCGCTAAGAAAAATGGAGATGTGAGCTATTAAAACTTCTATGTACTTAGTTAGTCCTATGCATCGTATTATGTTTATAAAGTCTAGACTAAATGAGTATTTATGTTTTATCTAAGTATATTTATTCTTGTCTTGAAAAGTGAGTTTTGATGTCTTAAAATTCCCATTTGCTCGAAGGGTCGTTGGTAGACCTTTAGGTGGCGAGTAATACCTTTATGTATTTATGTTACCTTCAAAATCTCCGACCTCTTGAATAAGTGTAAATGTGTGCTCGCAGCCTTATTTACCTTTGGAAACAAACAATCAGCAAGCCATGGTACTATGGAAATTTCTTCGTGATTTGTGCACCGCGTGCTGGAAAATGAATCACTTCTGACATCGCAAGATGTCTCCATTGGTATCTCAAAACAATCTCAATTGTCAATATATTCAATTGCCAACTTGACGATTACCCTTGGGTACATGAATAACTAATTAGTTTGATGAGTGAAATTTAGAAGAAAGATACAGATGAGAAAAGATCTCTTCCCCCTTGTACCTTTATGGCATGTTCCTTGCAGTACTCGTGCTACTATAAGAGTTTGACCTTCTGTCAAGTACCGATTGCTCACCGGCTCGCATCTGTAAAGTACAAGTAATTGAAACCAACTCTCTTCGTCTGAAATTTTCCAGTACAAAAATGTCCGGTACAACAGAAATATTTGATTCATGTCATCAACCCACGGTTATAAGCGAATGACGCATTTGACATCAATCGTATTGGATACTAATCGTCTACTTAAAGTAGTACTATCAAAAAATCAAACTTCAATCAAGTAAAAAGAGAAAGAAATGAGAAATCACACTTCATCGTGATCGATTCCATCCAATATGCACTATGCTGTGCATTGGTCGACAAACTCTTCAAGTTTCCTAAGTATTTCCTACGCATCACCGCAAGTCAATATGCCCGCATGATACTATTCTAAAGCCGTCGGGGAAGTTTCTTTGCTTGTCAACTGAATGATTTGTGGTGGAGTTGTTGAAACGATTGTGACTCCTTCATCTGTCTGACCATTACTTAAATCAACAAGTTTATGCATTTCCATTGCTTTCTCTGTCTCGATGCATCATGCGGAGCAGTTAATTCAAAAATCCCGAGGCCTGTGGAGACAACGTTTCTTGTCTATTTAGTATTTGTTTACCTGTTCTCTTTGACGGAGTGACCCTCCTCATCGATCGGGAGAAAGGTTAATTTTGTGGATTTAACACTAAGTTTTGATTTCACACTTCAGTTTTCTTCTACGTTTTTCCTCAGCTGAAAAGGATGCTGCATGCTTCTTTGGCAAAGCAAAACCAACACACCATATGCTTGACCATGTCAAATCTTGGAAGTTTGAATTTTGCGTTCATAAGATGGATAATTCTGTTCATACAATCTGGAAGAACATCATGCATGTAGCATCGTATATTGGTAAATTGGTCAAAAAATTGGTGATTTACAAACTCCAAAAAAAAAAAGTCACCGGCCACTTTTTCTACCAATAAAATTTTGACACTTATCAACATCTATTTAAAAAACAAATCCGTATTTTTTGGAACCAAACAATAGAATTATGCGTACTTTAAAATGCTTGATAGGGTGTTTTTAATACCATTGGTGATTGTTGTCCTTGTGATATTACTATCACTTTCCTAGCATAAAAAAGGTATAAAGAACTTTGTGAGTTTTTATCGTGCAAGAAACTGGCCCGAAAGGCATATTCTATATGTAATAAATTGTAGTCAATGCCTGCATGGACATTAAATTGTGGTGTTTGATTCCCGTTTCGCTAACGGGACATGATCATAGACTCATAGAATATGTTTTGCAAAAGCGTCAAGATGTTTAGGTGATGAGAAACCATTGGAAATTTGACCATGGAAGCGGGTTAGCGCCAGCAATCGAGTGTTGACTGGGTACCAGCCCTCACATGGAACAATACTCCAATTTGTGGTGGTTCGAGATCGATTTGACTTCCTCAACTGATGGCTTGCGTCCATGTCAAGAAACATTTGACACGTCTCTTTTGTAATTGGTCACCGTTTTCCTTAACTTACTCTGTTTCTCGTTTCTAGTGCAAATGGGTGAGTCACGATACCATGTCATCCTCTACACTGTGAGACAAAGAGTCGTCCGCATATTAAATGTTCTTTTGCTCTAAATTAAAAGGCAATTTGATGGTAAATCGAACGAGAGAAAGACATAAAAAGTGTGGAGTCAACTTTTGACATTTAAGTGAGCAGATGAAAATTTTTACTACAAAATATACACATCTTTTGAAACTTTTAGTATCATTCTCTCTAAATTTTTCTAACAAAATCTTTCTCCAAGATGGTAGGTTAGTGTCTTATTGATGATATCCCGAGGCATCACAACGTAGCTTCAATTAAGTATGGGGCTGTTGATATAGCAAGGGTCATTGATTATCAAACTCTCTAACTAGCACGCTAGGACATTATTAGACACGTGCGTTACGAAAATTAGGTAACCAATCACCACCGCGAGACTCAATTACTTCGAATATTCCTATTATGATCTAGAACCAGATCAACGCATATTACTTAACAGTTCTATCGAGAAGTTTATTCAAAATTAATTGCTCGGGATAGACCTTAGATGTAAACAATCATGAGTACAGCTTGATTTTCCTTTAATTGTGGAGTAATGATAGGTTTATTAAAATGGCATGGCATTGCTCCAGTTTCAACTGAGCTACCAAAATACTTCCATTAGGTGAACAAATAATGCCTGATCTTCGGGCGGCAGGAACCTTCCAAACCGTCGTTTTCTTCTCTTAAATGGTATCATGTGCGATGGAGATGCGTTGAACATTGGAAGGAATATCAAACATGTAGAGATTATCAACGCGCGGGAAACGAGCATGATTGTATTCGAGTGCGACTTTTGTCCATCGTCGGTGGAAAAATAACTATTTCCAGACGGCTGCAGCACATTTCCAGGTGCATATACTAATGATTAAGGAATTTACGTAGCTCATTGTGTATGGATTATCAATATGTATACCAAGACGAAGCTGTATGCTAATGACAAAATCTACGTATTTGCCAGCAGTCTCACGTTGTACAGGCCATACAGAGTATTGTGAGGGTCACGGAGCTCCCCAGTGGAGCGGCCGGGATCTGAAAGTCTGTCCCTAGGGTTCGATCCAAAGTGGTGCCTAGTTTGACAAATATTGGGGGACATGTAGGGGGAGAAATGGCAACTATCTGACGTTTAAACTTGTCCAGAATCGATATTTTTCCTCAAAACTCAGTGGATCAAAATCTAAATAACCCCAGCAATGCCCGTCACAATATTCCAGCAAACTATTTAGAGAAGAATTTCAACAAACGGAGCCGATCAACTTGTGAGATAATTATTAAAAGACAGAGAGAGTCTTAGATCTATTACAACGATGCGTACTAAGTCATAAGCCCTTTAATTTAACCAATTAAAACCTAAACATTTTGACAATTTGTCAATATAGTTCTTGCAATTAATTTTTTTTGGCAATCGCCAAGGTGGACATTGGCAATCTTACATGGCACATCTAGCTCTGACTTTGAATAAATAAATATATATATACACACTTTTCCTTTTTTTTTTCTTTTCTTTTGTTTTCTTCTTCCTCCCCTGAGTGAGCATGAAGGACTGCCCAACCCGAGAACCGCCCGGACCGGACAGGACCGGCCGGGTTGGTCCGGTTCTTCAAACTAGTGGTCCGGTCCACAGTTCCAAAAAATGGAACCGGTTCCCGGGCGGTCTGGTTCCCGGTTCCGGGGTGGAACCGGACCGAACCAGACCACCTGGATTAGACAAGAAGAACCGGCCCAACCCTTTTACTTTAGTCCGTCCTTTACTTAATGCTGCAATATTTTTTCTTGACGGAGAAACTCTCTCCCTCCTTTCGCAATCCATGACATCAAAAAACAGAGGGATGAAAGTCAGAGAGAGGGCTTGAAGAAGAGGTGATGATGGAGTGCAGGAGAGAGACGAAGGTGTTGATGAACAGAGGGAGGAAAGTCAGAGAGAGGACTTGAGGAGGAGGTGATGATGGAGTGCAGGAGAGAGACGAAGGTGTTGACGAATAGAGGGTCGCGTGCGCGCAGGACCGGACGACCCAACTTGTGGTCTGGTAGAAGCAGCACCCCGTGAGGATGAAGAGCAGCTCTCTCCTGCCATTGAAGGCCATCTCAAACAAAACCGAGACCAGCCACAGGAGCAACGTTGCGAGGAACAAAGCCCCGGCTCTGTTCTCACTCCCCTCGTGGCTTGCCCTCGCCATTCTTTCGCGCTTCCCTTCCTTCCCTCGCTCGCTACATACCAGCAACAGCAAAAGCAGGAGGAAGAAATGTCTTCCGGCGTGGTCGCAGTAGGTGCTTCGTCTTCTTACGGTGCCCCCGTTGCGCGCAAGATCACCCCCCACTCCTCTCCGAAGCCCTTCCTCACTTCTCATCATTGCCAGGTTTAGTTGCTTTTGTGGTTCCTTCGTTTACAATCTCATGGACGGCCTCCATTCGCTCGTAGTCGCTTGAAAGTCTTCATTTCTTTGGTTTGGCGCATACGAATGGCAGTGAATTTTTCGATCCCGGTCCCATTGGACCGCCCGAGAATCGGAACGGACCAACCGGTCCGGTCCGGTCCCCAATCCTAAAAACCGAGAACTAGCCCCATTGGTCTGGTTCCCGATTCCAGGGGGGAACCGGACCGTCCGGGGAACCGATCACCCCTACCTCGATTGCCACCGCACACAACCGACCACGGGTTAGTCAACCCTCACCAGATCCCTAAGGCTCGTCCTCATTAGATTTGGCAAGGTCCAAGCGACCAAAGAATAAAGAATAAAAAAATGCATAAAATCCGAAGCAAGGTCCATGTCGGAAGGCCGATATCCACGTGAGCAATTACTAGCCAAAATTAGCCAAAACGCCTTTATTGACAAATTATCAAAATACTTAGAATTAATTTGATCGCATTAAAATGTTTAAAAATGTATGAAGGATTTAATATCCATAAAATAATTTTATGAATTTTTTGGTCATTTTCTCATCGACCTGTAGATCTTGATCCCATGAACAACGTAGGGAAATTTGAGTCAATTTTGACAAAGTTTCATCGTCGAATTTAGACCGCCTCTTCTCCTCTTCGAGGCAACGCCATCTACCTCTTTCTCTCTGCTCGCTCTCTCTCTCTCTCTCTCTCTCTCTCTCTCTCTCTCTCTCTCACAAAAGAAAGTTCAGTCTAATCCTTTTTTTCATAGAGATGTGCTGGGCTCCGCGAGGCCAGCCCTGAGTCGACGGATTAAAATGAGCTTCATGCCTTCAACCTGAGTCGCTGTACAGGGTGCTTTGCAGGAATACGTGCTAATCTCTTTTATTGCGGCCTTCTCCAAGAACCTGCAAGAACAGGAAAATAAAGCAATCCCATTATTTCCCCGTCTGACCAAAATCTAATCAACAAAACAAGAAAATGGCAATTTTCCTTTGCTTTTGACTTTGGGGCATCCTCAACAATGCTTTTTGCATTAAGAAAATAGATATTCAGCTCAATTTCCTGGACCCCCCAAGCAGGGGCTCAATAGATCGTTCCCTCGTTATTAGTGGGACGAAAGGAATCAATCCACTCACGTTGACAAGGCCAACACTTAGGGGACCAAATAAGAGGGCCATCTATTATGTCCAACAACTTTAAGAGATCATGGCGCTACTAGAAATGACAGCGATGGCCTTCGTTCGTCCCTAGTGAAGAAGAATGCCGGTCCCAGAGGGAAGTACAGAGATCACCGACAAGTTACCCACGGGAAACACAAATCTCTTTCGCTATTAGCAATTTTAATTTTCATGAGCAAGCAGATGTGGTCCAGACGTGGAAAATGAGTGTGAACATGCAAAAGTTGCTATCCATGAGTATTTGTTACCGAGTAAGATACAACAGAACGTGCGAATTACTTGTCGACGTACTGGACATGTTCATTTTCGTGCTTGCTTGAGGATCCTGGACGTGAAGGTCAATCATCAAGCTGTAACCCATAATTACGACTTAATACGGCCATTTAGCCAAAGACTTCTAGATGCATCAGCAGGGACAGCAGATACTTCAGTTACCGGTAGATACATGGGAAAATCGCTATACAACTTAAGCAAGACTTGAAAGGCGAAAAAGTGTCGATCAAATAACACGAAAAAGAAGAAGCTGTTTTCCTTAATCGAAGGGATCTACTTATAGAAAATGAAGATTTGCTTGTATCAATGGTCAAATCAACAGGGATTCAAATTTTATCACTCAAAAAGTACTGAATCTTTTCGATAGATTCTATCCAATGCATTAATTAGATAATAAACATCTAAAGACAATCCATCAGTTAATTTGAAAGTAGATGAGTATAAAAGGTGACCAAGGTGCCAAAGAGTACGGAGGGATCCACCGCAAAAAATTCTATATTCAAAGAGCAATTTGATTCTATATACTTGTCTTTCTTGAGCTACTAATTGTAATCTTTCAGAGGCATCGATCGAGTTTAAATTGTGAGATAGCTTGAGCATTAGCAGCACCGACCGTGTGAAAAAGTGTTCGAATACAAGCAGCATACTTTACTGTAATATCTCTTTGATTGATTAATGAAATCTAATCAGTAGGTTATCAACGTGAGAGACTGGACATAAAATTGCTATAAGCCTAACCACTATAAATTGTATGCATAATGGTTTTACCCCTTCTACTCTTGTTTAATATTTCTGAATGAGTTTTGCATAATGGTGAATATCATTATATCACTATCGATATTCAGACTCGCTTTGGTCAGACTTTGACCTTAGACGGGTTTGACAATATTGAACTTGACTATTTCATTTCCGCTTTAAATTGTCAAGAGTTTATAAATTCACCTATTCGCCCCATTTAGGTCATTGGCCTCAAACACAAGTGTAATGAATGTGAGAGGACTGCACTATTGTGATTCGCGCAAGCACGATTTCATTTCGTATCCTCACACATGAACCAATTTGCTCAAAGACGGTGATTTTCTTTGCTGTCCAAAAGAAGTGCACATGAGGGGAAAAATGTATTAAAACGTCAAGCTTTTGTATTTAGTGATATAGCAGATTTCCAAGCTGTTCAATTGAAATGGTACAATGACTTTAAAGGATATAAGGATGCTTCTCTCTTGGTTTCCACACTATTATAGATTCTGCATATTAAGAAGGATACAGAGACCCAAAATTCATCACTAATTAATTAACCCTCCTGCAGTTCTTCCTGATCTCGCCGTTAGATCCGGTGAGGGGCTTGATGTCGCCCATATTGATCATGGAGGCCACAAAGTCCTTGTAGAAGGTGTGTTGGCTATTAGCGTAAGTCCTGATGAGCGAGTCTGTGGACCCGCCGTTGAAGAGCTGTTGGTCTGAGTGGAGGAGGCCTCGTTTCTTCATGAGGTTGAAGAAATAGGTGTTGTCGAATGATGTCGCGCTCTGGAAGTCGAGCCCGGCCAGGTTGTTGTCGCCGACGCCAGTGACGCGTGGGCAATTGCTCTTTGTCGTTCGGGCAAATGAGCTTTCAAGGTTGCTCTCGTTGTATATCCTAGCGCGGAAGTTTGTGCATCTCGCTTGCCCAATTGTGTGTGCCCCTGCGTATTTAAGAGTAAGAGAACATACAAAAAAGTATTAATTAGAGTAATTTGGATATTACAAATTTCTAGAGAGTATTGTATAAACTCAGTCTATGGTTAATGAGGGAGAACCAATTGAAGTGCAGAAATTGCATTAAAATTATGTCTTTTAGCAGGATCAATGTAGATCTCATAGATTCTTGAAATGCGATTGACTTGATAAAATGAATTTGGTTTACGTAGTACTTGCTTATACAAAATCATTTCCTCATGGATTTTTGCAACTAAAGAAATGTTATAATTTTATATGTACCGATTTTTCTCGTGAGAGAAAGAGATAGGAAATTCACCGTATAAAGCGACGAGGTCCTTTTGCGAAAGGCCATGATTTTGGAAGCTGGAAATGAGAGCGTTGAGGTTAGAAGTTGGAGGAGGAATGCTATTGTTAGCTGCTGCCTGGCTTGCGGTTCTCGCATCTCTCCTTCCCAGCTTCACATCCCACCCTGGCCCTCCAAGCTGCTCAATTCAACCGCAACAAGTTATTACTCATGCAAAATAAGCAGGAGCTCTCATCTCTACCGTTCCTTTGCTAGTCGAGTTCCGATGACTTACTCTCTCAACGGAGTCTCGGGCGATAATTGCCAACAAATCAGCACACGAGACAACACCAGGGCACACTTTCTCCACTGCCGACTTAATCTTGTCTACCACATTGAACCCACGCAAGGAATTTTTGTTTGGGGCTGCGTTCTTCTCTCCAGTGAAAGTAGGTGTATCGTCCAGGAGGTTCGATCCGTCGCAACCCTGATAAATAGATCATAAATATTGAAAAGGCAATTACTTTGATTTGTTATTTAGTGAGCCAAACTCTTTCTTAGCTGTCAGCATCGACGACTGTTATAAATGACCTTTTACAATCCCCAGCGAATAAAACTATGCTTTTAAATTTAACAAACAGGAACTTGACTTCGGTGCAGCATCCTACTTCATGATGACTTACCAAGTCAAAGTGCTTTCTTTTGTTTTTGCGTGGGACACGTACATTTCAAATGACACCCAAGGTCAAGTGTTTATTTTTACGCGTTTGCATGGGACACCGTTCAGGACTAATCGACGCCCCTACTTCTTTTGTTTGATTTGTTCCTTTCTCTGAATATGTTGAATTCTCGCTAAGGATGATGCAAACAAACATTTAGCCAATTGCTAGACGAATTTGAAGAGGAGAGAGAGTATTGTCTGGGCTTGAACAATGCAAGAAATTGCGCCTCGAGAGCAAGTTGGGGTCTTGTGGACAAATGAATGGACCACAAAACTCGTAGGAGACATAAACAGATAATTAAAGAAGCATGTTCGAGTTGGTGATTTTAAGACGCCTAATTATTGGGCAAGAATGTTGAGAAGTTAAAGCGGATGAGAAAGGATAGTTACATTGACGAAGCAATCATGGAAGAACAATCGGAGGAGCGAGGCACCCATGCGGGTCTCCTTGGCAATCGCTGCATGCACGGTTTTCTTCACCGTCGGGAAGAGCTTGGGGCAAGTTTTGGCGTAATAGTCAGTCGAAAGTTGAGCACTGGTGCCCCCAGTAAGCAGCACAACGCAAGCCAAAGTCAAAATGGCCTTTGATAATGAAGAAGGCGAGGCCATTTTTAGCAAACTAATAACGGACTATGCTGTGGGCGATGAAGAAATGACTCGATACGGGTGGGATTATATAGAGAGCGGTTCTCCAGGTGACAAGGGGTTCCTCTGGTGACCTAACACGTAGACTCATGAAAGTGCATGGCGGTCCAGGTTCTGAAAGATAAGAAGAAAAGACAATGGAGATAGAGAAATTTTAACGAGAATATAATATGAGGAGTTAGGCACCAAGATGATGATATGGAACCACTCTCTGAAAAAGTAGGCGGTACGCAGCTTTCTTTGAAAAAGCAATGTCTACATTGCCAAAAGATGTGATATTTAAATGGATTTGGTGGATAATTTGTCAAAAGGTCTCCGTGGGTAGTTTTAATGTTTTTGTCGATATGTCGGGATCCATAATCGAGAGACATCCCCGATAACGTCTCGTGGCCTACACGTGATTAGGAAATCGAAACTTACCTCCGACCCTGAGCCAACGTACAGCTTTTGGCAAATCGAAAGTATTTCAAACTTGACTGAAGCGTACCATCAGCGTAAGATTGAAAACCAATAGTCATTATATAGCGGGGACTCATTTTTTATTACTTCTGTTTCTAAGAAAAGCAGATGCCTAATTTTGACAAATTCTCTGATGTGCGTCATTAACCCTCAGTTTGAGCATCTTGCTTCATGTAAGGCCTTTCTTTTCCATGAGATAGATTGATGTACAATGACGGTCAACATTGATGAAGGATCATCTCAAGAGGTTTAATCCTAAGCAAATAATCAGTGTCAAAATTCTTGGCGGCTAAGTTCATCTCTAATCGCACAATTTGGGTCAAAATATCTTTATGTTTCTAAGAGACATAGTGCACGTCGATCTGGTCAAATAACACATGATTGGATAGCTCCATATGTGGTCTCAAATGCATCAAATTTTATGCAATTCACAGTTTTCTAGACAGGTCTATGCACTAAACATGCGGTGACGGCAAGAAAAATGAAACCGTGATTTTTCACTCATTCTATCTGATTGTTTAGTCCTATGCATCGTATTTTGCTTCTAAAATCAAGAGTACATGTTAGTATTTGTGATTTGTCTTGGTACAGTTAGTCCTTGTCTTGGAAAGACAAAATGTTGATGTCTTGAAATATCCATAGACTTGAAGGGTTGTTCCGATTTATTTCTATATAAATATTTCTTAAGTTTACCTTAATGGTTAGTTCTCTTTACACATGACGATTATCTTATGGTAGACCTTTTTTCAATATTTCCTTCATTTATCTATGTTACCTTAAACTCTCCTCCCCATCCTCTAGAAGTATACGTGTGTGATCGCAACCTTATATTCCCCTAGAAACAAAGAATCCGCATGCCATATTCAAACTTTGCTTGTTATCCCGTCATAATATCATTAATTCGTTGACTACCCTTATTTACATGAATATTCAATAACTTGGACGAATGCGGGGCACGGAACGGACCAATATGGAATGTTCCTTGCAGTATCTTTTGTGAAGTACCGCTTGTTCAACAGCTTGCATCCTTCCATAAAGTACAAAGATGCTAGTACAGCATGTCAGGTAAGACAGAAACATTGGATCAATGTCATTCATAGGCCAGGTAAACATTGGACATCAACCGCATCGGATGCTAGTCGCACGTTGGAAGCACAAGCGAAAAAAATCACACTTTAACTAAACAAGAGGGAGATAACTGAGAAACTACATTAATCCCGTGTGAATCTTGTGTCGCCTCATGATTGATTCTATGGACCATGCACATATGCCATAATGAAATAAATCAACCAAGACTTACTAAAGTTTATTGGCCGAGGGGTCCTCAATTTTCATCGATACTTTCTACACATCAACGCGAGTCAATTTGTTTGATATGCCTGCATGAAACTTTTCTAGAGCCGTCATCGGTCCAACCGGGATTGTGAAAAGGAGAAAAGGCAGTGATTTGTGGGGGAGTTGTTGAAACGACTTTGACTCCTTCGTCTGTCTAATTATTACTTAAGTCAACAGCTTATGCATTTTTATTGTTTTCTCGGTCTCGATGTCATCATCCGGAGTGGTTTAGTTTAGAAAACACGAGGCCGGTGGAGACAACATTGCTTGTCTATTCAGTATTCATCTAACGATTCTCTTTGACGGTATGGCCCTTTTCATCGATCGGAAGAGGCTGATTTTGAAGATTTAATGCTATGTTTTCATTTTTTACTTCCGTTTTCTTGTTCATAGTTTCGCTTAGCTGAAAAGCGTGATCCATGACTCTCTGGTAAGCTAACCAGCATATCATATACGATTGTAAGTTCTATTCATTCGGTCAATAAGGCATTCCAAGGATGTGTCGATCAAGGAAGCAGGCCACCAGCAATCAAGCTAGGGTAGTTCCTTATTCCCACTAGGCAGGCAACCCCCCGGCAAGGGTTAATCCTACATTCACAAGATGAATCTTCTACTCATGGAATGCGGAAGAAAATCATGCATGCATGATCGTAAGTTTTTTTTTTTTTTTGGTAAGGTGCATGCATGATTGTAAGTTTGTAGCTGTGCAAATATAAATTACTAAATTGGTATAAATATTGGTAATTTGCTAACTACAAAAAAGATTTGGCAATTTCACAAAAGTGTTAGTAAGTTACCTATAGCTTACCTTGAGAAAAGAGCTATCGGTCATTTTATTTTTTTTCTATTAATGGTTTTTATTAACAGAGTTTATATATTTCCGACTGAAAAATATAACGTGCGAATTTAATAATAGCTGATGGGGATTTCGTACCTTTATGGATTGTTGTTATAATATTACAAGAACTTCCGTGGGCTCCAAGGGAATGTAAGAACTTTATGGTGTTTCACCGCGTGAAGGAATCTAGAAGGCGGACCGAAAGGCATATCCTACTTGTCAAATAATAGTTGAAAAAGAGAAAGTTTCTGAATAGTGGCACTCGCATAATGTCTGCATGGACATTAAGTTATGCTGTCCGATTCTCGTCTTGCTAACGGGACATGATCATTGTGACTCGTGGTTGAGTTTTGAAGATGCGGTCAACATGTTTAGGTAATGAGAACTGTTGAAATTCTGACCATGCACATGGAATAGTGCCTGTAATCGAGGTTTGACTTGGCTAGTCCTTGTATGTGGAGCAATATTCAAATTTTATGATTGGTTCAAGATCAATTTGGCTTCCTCCATTTAGGCTCCTTGCCTCCATGTCAAGGAACATTGAAACGTCTCTTTTCTAACGTGTCACATCTTCCTTTGTTTTTGGCACAAATGAGTGAGTTACGATACCGTGTAGTCCTCCTCTACAAGCTGAGAGAAAGAGTCTATCTTAAGATGGTCGATTGGGGTCTTCTAGGTGACATCCTTAGGCATCATGACATACCTTTAAGTAAGTATGGGGCTGGGGTCATTGATCATCAAACTCGCTAACTAGCATGCGCAACTTTATTAAATTTGCGTGTTATAAGAATTATGTGACTGATCACCATCGTGAGAGCTGGTTATCTCAAGGAAAATTTTCAAATAAAAACATAAAGTGAGGCTGATTTCTCAAAATATGGTTCAAAGCAATCAGTTCATGAAGTTGAGCATTTTTCTTAAAAGATGACCCCGATTGGACTTTGTATCAAATAAAGACCTAAGTTGGCCAATTTAGTCTCGAATAAGAGCTTGAAGTGGATTCCATCTAATCTTGCTCTTTTTGTTCCTCCTTTCCCATCTCTTCTTTTAATAAACAAATTAACTATAAATGAAAATTGCATCAAATGGATGGAAAGGACTAGAGGCGAAAAAGACGAAAAAAAATCAACGGCTGAATAATTCCAAGAACAGATCATATTTCTCAAATAAAATGAAGTGTTTTCAAGACCTAAATGTTGATTGGGGAGATTGATACAAAAAATTCCCCAAAAGAAATTGGTCTTACAAAATCCATTGGCTTCAACGATAGATGCATACACTCATCGAGTTTGAACTACTTGAATAGTTAGCACATATTTCAGTCGTTCATTGAGATTTATTTTTTTTTGTTGAAAGAAAAATTTCATTCATTTCTCAGAATAATACATGGGAAGTACACATAAATCTTTCAAGTCTCAAACCATAATTTGAAGCGAGCACACTATTATCCCTTAAGAATAGATCTGCTAATATAAACTTTTGACGGCCAATCACTATACTCAGTGATGAGCACACGCCAAGAAATCCACTTCTATTTGCAATGGTTTGCGGTGTGCGTTTAAGTTCAACGCTCTCATCACCATCGCCATACTAGAATAGCAACATCAAAAGATGATAGGAACACAGATCAGGTACCTGGAAGGAACTCTCAAATATAGATCGAGAGAACAAAACTCATCAATTTAGATCGAAATCTAAATCAAGAGAGAAGAGCGGCCGAATCTTGAAAAGATTGTGAAACCACATCACGATCATCCTCCTCGATAAAGACTGAATTGGACTCCACAGCCACCCGAGATCCGCTGCAGAGATTTATTCAGACAAACAAACTCCCAAAACAGATCGGGAGAAAAAAGAAAAGACAAGCAAAAAGGAGAAATCAAATGAGGAGTAGGCTCTCAGCTTCAGATTCTGAAACCGAGAGCCTACGGGAGAATTGCATAAATGAAGAGCTTTGGAAGATGAACGGTTTGCTCTGAGAGAGAGAAGAGGAAGGGTTAACTAGTCATCGAAGAAAACCTTCCATTGAGATTAAGTTGGCTACTTCAAGCCTTAATTTGGCAAAAAAAAAAAAAAAGGTCCATTCTAAGTTTTGTTTTGAGAAAACAACTCTATTTTAGACTCTTATTTGAAACTAAATTTGTCACTTCAAACTCTTATGTAAGATAATATATGTTTTGTGTTATCTTTTGAAATAAAGGCCATACTTCATTTTCTTATTTGAAATCTTCCCTTATATCCATTATTATCTTCAGGATGTAGACCCAATTGGAAAGATTATTCAAAACTAGTTACTCGGGATAGACCTTAGAAGTACATACCTGGGTTCAAAAGTAGTAGTCAGCCTTGATTTTCCTTTCATTGTTGACCAATGATAGTTTTGTTAAAGGGCCCAGCATTGCTCCTGTTTCAACTGGGCTAATAGAATATTTTTTGTTAGGTGAACTAATAATGCAGAATTTTCAGCGGAGAATAACTTTTCGGACCGTCCTATTGGATTTTGTCATAAGCTATAAAAATGTGCTAGAGTTATATCGAAGATTAGGAAAAATTAATAAGAAACCTATTTATAATAGAAAAAGTAATTAAAATAGGAAATGTAACTACAATAGGAAGTGTTATAATAGGAAACCTAGTTATTACGAAAACGCCACACTAGAATACAAAATATAATCCTAAAACCTATGTAAACGATCCCAAAACGCAAAAATACGACATTGGTCACAGTGTAGCGATAAGGTTTGATCAACAACCCGTTGCTGTGCAACCCGCCAAATTTCAGCTCATTCCAAGTTTGTCAATTTCAAGTGCTTCAAGTTTTGTCTCAAATGCCTCAATTTTGAAGGAAGGGTTTGAAGAAGAGGCTGAATTTATTCCCAATTCGCTAAATTTCGGGCAAACATTTTAGACAACATTGTTTAGGGCAACTCACGCCGACTCACTTTGGCGAAGAGCCACATCGATCAGAAAAACATCAAAGTATTATCATATCGAATTTTCTGGCAACTCAAATTGGTAATGGTGCTGAAGTGATCGCTTGAAAAGTTTTTACATTGAAAATGAATATCATAAGAAAGTTATGAATGTTCATATGCTAGAGAAGTCTTTGCCAATCTTTATTAGAGGTCAAATCTATTAATTCAATGATGAACTTCATGAAAGGTTAACATTATTTGTATCGCCTTGTGAAGATTATGGTGAGATCAAAACGTGCTAAAACACGGCAAAGAGTGTTAACAAGTCCAGTCCAAAAGTTTAACTATTAGGTAAAATTAAATAGCATACATAGAGATACACATGGCATCCTCTCAAATTAAAGAGCTGGGATGGACTTCTTCACAATGCGTCGTGCATCGGGTCCACCTTCAAAAGTTCCGTGGCTAGACATATGTTGATGCAATTGCTCGGTTTGAGTGGATGCGTAGGCAACTCCGTTAAAGCCAGGACATGTCGTTCAACCCTTAACTACAATCGCGAAAATTCTCTCCAAGATGGAGCTCTTCTCTACCGTCTATGTAGCTATGGCCGCCACCACTGTCTTTGTCCCAAACCCTAACCCCCCACCGTAATACCTGAATGAAGAAAGTCCTCGCGGGGCTCTACACATCATAGTCATATTACTAAACCCTAACCCACACCTTCACAAACTACTATAACCACCCCCACCATCTTTACAGAACTTTTCCATGAAAATGTAGTAAGCCCGACAGAAATACACAACAATCTGCACATCCCCAGTTTGGTAGCACTGGTGCGACCCCCTTCCCCTCTTCATAGCAGTTTTTTGAAGTGATTTCCTCTACTGTCCTATGGCCATGGCGGGAGAAGAAGGAGCAGTGAATCGTCTTGCCCATCTGTGTACTAAATTGGGTAAGCTCATGTATGAGAATGATATGACTATTTTAGATGAGGAAATATCGGAGGACAAAGTTAAGGAATGTCAGTTCTCGCTGGTGGGGCAACTCTATAAAAACCCTAGCATCAATTTTCAAGCTCTTACAACAGCAATGAGGAGAGCGTGGAAAAATGAGAGTGTGGAAGTGAAACCCCTAGAAAATGGAAAAATCAGCTTTGTGTTCAGTAATGAAGGGGAAAAGAATCGAGTATTGGAGGGAGGTCCTTGGTCCTTCTCTAACCATTTGTTGATGCTCAAAGCATGGCAGCCGGACACACCTCCACATTGTTATGAATTTCAAACATGTGCCTTCTGGATTAGAATATTAGGGCTCCCTTTGGAATGGAATTCTGAGTATATGATTAAAAAGAATAGGGAAGGTTTTGGAGGTCAAAACAGATGCTAGAGGCCCTTCTTTTCAGAGAATTGGGAAAGCAAGGGTAGAGATAAAAGTGGATGCTGAGTTGATAGTTGGACAATTGATGTGTCACAGAAATAAGAAAGCCTGGCTGGATTTTAAATATGAAAGATTACCTTTCTTCTGTTACTCTTATGGCAAAA
>JAGKPW010000292.1:0-168570 GCA_019926035.1 Melaleuca alternifolia
GCTTTAATGTGGTTTGTAGCAAGAAAAATTTCTTGTAAATACCTCTGGACGTTGTAGGTGTGAAAATGAGAAGATATGTTGCCAAGGATTGCTGATTCATTGCAACTAGCACTACATCTTGGACATTTTTTATTGGTAGATAACCGTTAATTTCAAAATGATAGTCACGATAACAATTATTGGAGCCAATGAGATTAGTCCGTCAATAAATTTAAAGGACCATAAATGGGATTCTCATTCAGCCGAAAAGGAAAAACTAATAAGTCTGCCTCGCTCGTCACTAATTGATTATCTTGGTCTTTTAATAAGGTGGAAGACTTAGTCCTTGGTATGCCTTCCAGCTAGGTAACGTCGATAGAGCCTAGGATAATGGCATTCTAGCTAAGGTTAAGAATCAACAATTGCCTTTTAAAAATAGGTTGCAGATAATGATACGGAAATTGGTTATCAATTAAATTGATTGACTCACCGTGAAAGCACAATAATTATGACATTATTTCAATTAAAAAAAACAGAGTTAAGTCGGAAGACAGCTTTTGATTGTGGATGTAACTTCGCAACACCCGCATTAGATTACTATTATTAGTCATAATCTCAGTAAACCGCTTCAATGTTTCCTGACATTTTGTGCGTTTCTTTAGGAATGCAGCCAATACTCGAAAGACCATGCAACTTCTGGCAATTGGGATAGAAAGGGTAAACAAGAAGAATAATTAAATACTTATGTCTCGGACATGTTTTGTTGGTCGACGTCCATTAACTTCCCGCCATTGATTGCCGAAGAAAACAACGAGTAGATGCCAAGCCCGAAGTAATCAAATGATCTTTGTCCATTTTTTTTTATAAGATATGTTGAGAAACTTCAGCACACGGACGAATATTTTCCAGATCATTGAAAAGCGCATAACATTCTGTTCTCCTTTCGATAAACCATGCAATGCAAATTTCAAGAAAATACAGAAGTGCTAAAAGTGCTTACCTCGTTTGAGCGCTAGATACAACCCCATATTTCCTCGGCCCACGCACTTTGAGAATTGAGGAAACATTCAAACAATTTTATGGCATCCAATGTTATAAGATTGGAGCAAACATTGAATGGATTGTCAAGGTGATTATATTAAACATGGATAAAAAAATTACGGGTGAACCATTTCTAGTATATCTTATATCAGCCTGTTAAATTATGATGTACGCATATTGGATTGGGGCATAATTGTAGCCGATTTGATTTTTGCGGCTTAACTATGGCCAATGTAGTTTCTGGGCCTTGCCATAGGCTAATTAGGACTGCGCACGGAGCATGCTTGGCTGGCGTGGCCTGAGTCATTCAGAATAACTAAAATAAGTTTTATTTAAATATTAAGAATAATGATAAAATAAATAAGGAAAATTTTATGGTTACGTTCAAACGACTGTGTCCTTTACCATCATTCAGATAATTTAGTGCCAATTCCTGTGAAAACCACTTATGTCCTATGACAACCATCGCTAGATTTTAGTTGAGTAAGTCACGAGCGTGATGGAAATAATCGGAAAAGTGATGGCTCACCTCCTCCTCCAATTCAAAACGTCAAAATTGTTAATTGCCAACTCTATCAATGTACTCGGGGTAGTATATTCCCAAGTATGTCCCCAGCTCATTGGTAGATGATGAAGACAAAGACATAGTTGAAAGGTGTGGAACTTTTTTCTTCTTATGAGGCAAAGTCCATATAAGTTTGTGGGATGAATGAGGCCCCTCAATCTATGCAGTGAAGCTCATCGCATCGAATCAATCGGCGTATGCCGCATGATATTCTGAAGCCTAATTATTGTTATAGCCAATATGTGTTCCACTTGGAACTCCTCACCCAGTTCCAAATAGGGCTGAGCTTATCAGACCGACTAACCCAGGAACCGCTCGGACCAGACCGAATTGGCCGGGTTGGTCGGTTCTCCGAAGTGTTAGTTCGGTTCTTGGTTTTTAAAAATGGAACTGGTGTTCAGCGGTCCGGGTCTCGGTCCCTAGGAGGGTGGGATCAGATCGGATCACCTGGACCGGCCAGTCTGATCAAATTTTATGAGAAATTATAATTAATATAGGAAGGATTGAGTTGTCAGAGTCCAGTAAATCACAACTCTCTCCAATCTCTCTCTTCTTCATCAAAAGAAAAAGCTTGAATCTTCCCATTTCAACAAAAAGCTCTGATTTTTTTTTATCTTTTTTCCAATTGGTCTACAAGGACCTAAGATTGATTGAGCATTGGCATTGTGAATCTTTGGGCCGTTTTGGGTTTCGTGGTGGAAATCATGAAAAGCTCGAGCATGCATTTGGCGGTTGTTCATGGCTTCGATGGTTGACCACTTTCGATTTCCATCGCCCGCTCGTGATTGTGTATGGAATATATTTTTGTTTGAATTTTTTCCGGTTCCATTGGACCGCCCCGAGAACCGAACCAAGACCAGTCGATCCAGTTCTCTATTTCGAGGGGAAATCGAACTGTCCAGGGAACCACTCACCCCTAGTTCCAAGTACTTTTAACTAGCAATAAGAAGAGCTTCAAGCCCATCTAACTTGTACTTCGGATCCAAAACAGTGGCTATTAGACTAAAGCGGATGCCATTGTAATGTTTGAGGCATTTGGCTTTATCGCCACTACTATTTCGTGGGGATTACTCTTCTTGTTCGCCAATTAAACTGAAATCAGGTACAGAAATGGAAGGTTTCGATTGCTTGACAGCTAATTGAAATCTTCGAACTTCAAATTCAAAAAGTTGCCAATTTTTCGTGTGCTTTGCAAGTTCATTCTAGCATTCCAAGGGCCAAGAAGAGTATCAATGGCACAATCCACCTTGGTGAAAAACAAGTGTTTGAATTATCATGTCAGAAAATCGGAATGTGACTGCTTCATACATAATTCTGCCATTAGTCAAATTTGACGCATAAAAAACTCGTCAAAGATTTCTAAATGGTGAGAAATTCTGCTAAGAAAATCACTAAATCTGGGCAGAATAAGAAAGCTTCATAAATGGAAGATGAAAATCCCAAAACTACCGAGATGGAATCTGTAAATCAATACAATTTATAAAAGTAATAATTCTACGTTCATGTTTTTTACTAATCAGATTCCTGGGCTTTTACTTCTTTTTTTAATTAAGTGCTTCTACCTTCACAAATTTTCTGATCAAGTCCGTCCGAATTTAAATCTGGCCAAATCTAATTAACATGAGAATTCAGGACAACACCCTAGGACAATGTGGATGACATTTAACCGATGCGAATGCCCACATGAACAACACCCCAAAAGATTCAGACAAGTGAACTTTGTCGAAATGAGATGTGGATTATCAATGTGGATGCTCATGTGCACATCTGTATTGGGAAACTTTTATCCTTGTTACACTCCAGTGGCAATTTCAACTGAATTGAGTTTGATCTATTGTCAAACAAATTTGGTTAAAAATAAGATAAAAGAACTTGATTAGACAAGTTAATAGTTATTGTTGAATAGATTTATCGTAGTAAAGCATGATAGGTTGGTGATCACTCAATAGACCATTATTAGAGATATCCACGCTTCTAAGTACATTTAGCAAATGTTTCAACACAACTGGCAATTATATATGCATTAGTGCCAATAGATTCGAACTTGGCTCAACATGCTTCTCGGCCTTGTCTTGAGCTCTGGAAAAATTGAGGCAAGGTTCAAGTACACAATTAGGTGTAATAAAGTCTGATCACTAACCAATTAGTTGACCCTTTCAAGTTTTTTTGTTCAAACCAAATGAGTAAGTTTTTGGGGACGGCTCTTTTCACCCATCCAAAAATTTAGTCCGCATTTTTCAATAGCCTGCAACCGTAGCCACCGCCAGAGAAAAATAGGTTTCCGGTGCAATAATAAAAACGGCTGTCTCTTCTGCTTTTAGCTGCATGCTTTAGATAAATCAAGTTAACGATTATCCAGTCAAAATGATTGCAAAATGCCAGCGTATGAATTTTCTGAATAACCAGACCTGAGAGATAATTTTACACTGAAGATGGACGGTTTTATATTGTGCTCAACATTCTTTCAATTGAGAAAAACTACCGTCTTCCTAGAAACATTTTCATTGAAACTCTCGGCTGCAATTGACAGATTATTTGCGGATTCCATGGCATTCGCTTTTTCCACAAAAAGAGTTTGTCCCAGTCAAAAAATTGTAGACTGAAGTGGATATTTAACCAGTAATCTTGTTAACAAATCTCATTGTATGCTTAGGTCACGCATATAGAACCACTTGTGCATGCGGTCTTCCTGCAAGACATTTGTGATTCGGCCATTGGTAAAGAATGGCACGGTGCCAAAGCTTTGCAACGAACACATCACATGAGAAGAGGTCGCTTCATATCCAGAATGACATGAAGAGTATTAAAAACACAGAGCACATGATAAATGCCATTTAGGAAAGAACTTCAGAATGCTTTTCCAAAATGACATAGCTCAGTCTTGCCCGCATCTCCATCCTGGGGTGTTCAAGGACTTTCTCCAAGTTTCATGAAATGCAGCTTGAATCTACACAATGAGGATAGGACTGACTCAGTATCAATAATTGAAGACATGCGAGATTGCAGCATCAAAATTTACCCCATGACAGATAAAGGTACAAATGCGTCAACATCATTTACACCAATCGCTGTTGGACCACAATGAACAGAGACTTCATTAGCCGGCCAATGAAAAAGAAAACAATAGGCTTAAAAGAAGTAAGCAATTAGTAATAGCACTTTCCTCGTTTGTGTTCAAGAACAGAATTGTTGTTGTTAGAGAATCTCTTCTTATTGTTTTGAAGTTGACAAAACACAGTTTTATTCGCAAGTGTTATTTGCTCAAGGAGACAGACTATCGCATCTTATGGACCATGTCAGAACATATATCGACTGTCAGAATATACATCGTCTGGTCAAGCTATTCGCACAGTCTAGGAGGATATCAAAACATGCATCGTCTATATCATTATCTGGAATATCTAATACTGAACTGCATCGACGGAATATCTAATACATGTGACTCTTATTGAATATCTAGTAGATATTTTATATCTCTTATCTCGGTCAAATCTAAGGATTATATTGGCTTAAAGATCTATTCACAAAGTGAAATATATTTGGATAGTTGATGGTTGATTCTTCGGTCGTATATCTAATTATATATGGAATATTTTGATCGACTAGAAGAAAAGTATTATGAGTAAGTATTCATACTTGGAAAGTGGAGATTCTGATTGTATGGGCAATTAGGATTGACACTCTCTATTCTCGGTTTCTAAAACAGCTCAAGATCCCTTGATTGATTCTGTCCAACGGTATGATTGGAAGAACCTTTTTAGCAAGTAGAAACGGTCAACAAGGCCAGATGAAGTATTTAAGGGACTAGTCTCCAGGTGTAAAAGAGACAGAGAATATACGAGAAATTTCCATAATCTGAGCTATTCACTTTACTTGTCATTGTACACATCATATACTCAAAAGAGAGAAATACTACTGCTTCGTGAGAGTAAAGAAGCATGTTCCTGATATTGTAATCTCTTTTGAAACATAGTGAAATCTAGCCCATTGGCTATCAGACAGAGAATGGACGTAAGCTTAATCAAAGTTGAACCACTATAACTGTTGTGTCCAACTATCTTCCTTTACTCTCTATTTTAAATTTCTATTTAACTTATCTTGCAAATTTAATTTCCGCGCATAATTGCAAGATCACCTATTCAACCCCCCTTCTAGGTGTATGCACTAACACTTTCAGTTGTTAATAAAATTATGCTAAAAAGGTGAAGTGACTAATCTACAAAATGAAAAGATGTATTTGTTAGTTAATCATTAGCAATGTCCAATCAGCAAAATCAACAATTTGGGATAATTTGTGAGGATGTCAATTTTAACTTTACAAATCCAATACCGCACACATGAAAACTGAGCTTATCAAATCAGAAACCTATATGACAACATTCAAAAGATATTATCACACAAATAAAATGATAGAATGGAGGAGCTTAGGAGTGCATACCGACCTCTGCAGAGCCTCGTCAAGTGCAGGAGTGACATCATTAGACTGCAACCACATCAAACAACTCTGCATGAGGTAACATACAAGAAAAAAAAAATCAGCAGCCACTCATTTGTTTAACAAAGAGATAGAACCTAACAAGCAAACAAAATATAGATTTAATTTTAAAAAACTACATTTATTATTGTTCAGGTATGTGCTTAAGAACATATCAAGTGTTTTGGATCTTCACAGCATCAAAACTTCCTCAGGACACTCTAGTTGGCCCATGAGCCTCTTCAAGTTTGGCACGCAAGACAGTCCTTAGTTGTTGTTGATACTTCCTCTGCAAATCCCTTTTCTTCATTTTGATCACTCTCAGGTCTGGAAATTTAAGATCCTCAGCCAAGTGTGCCACACCCAAATCAGTCGTGATAAAACAATTCAATGACAACAATTTGATCAAATGGGATGATTAGCAATGTCACGCTCCGAACCTCAAGCGTGCGCATATCCCACAATGGTCGATTAAAATTGCGACGTTCTCAAGTAGCGTCTCCGACCCAAACTTCTATGCACATGCAAAAGCGTAATAAACAATACCTGACAACAACAAACTTGGGATAAGAAAGTAAGACAACCAAATTTCACGAAGCGCGTTTCATAAGATAATTTCGGTTTCAAATACACAAGAGACTAAAGCAAAAAGGGTTTATCTAAACACCAGGATCTATAGCCACAGCTCTATGTCCACCACAAAAGATGTGCTCCAAAAACTATCGCCTACGGGACCCCATAATGCCCGTGTCATACTTCCATCTAGGTACCTGAAAAAATAGTTTACTGAGTCAACTGCCCAAGCCCCGATTAGGAAGAAATCCACCCAAGGATAACCTAATCATAACAGACAATCAAGGTCCGGAAACTGTTAGACGATCTAAAATCTGAGACTATATAACGTCTGAGACGATGTAACGTCTGGACAATGTAACGTCTGGGACTCGATAACGTCTGGAGAATTTCAAACTCTACAATTCACGTACATAAGCATACAGCACACATCTTTAACCACTAAAACACTTCACATCAGTCATCATAAACTCACAAAGGTCCCGACTATAAGGCCAAATTGTTATGACATGTCCCATACCATATCACAAAATTTCATCCCACAATCGAGCACAACATATCAATAGTTCAATCCATCCAGATGTTTCTCGACCAGCGAAAAGCTCTCGCCTCAAGTCCTTGTCACAACACATAATGCAATGCAATGCAATGCAAAGGCAGAGGCGTTATGTATCGTCGTCCCTCTCCTAAGCTGCAAGGATAAAGGCGTTACGTATCGTCGTCCCTCTTCCAAGCCAATAGGTACTGCAGGGGCAGAGGTTTTACGTATCGCCGTCCCTCTCCCGAGTCCATATGCAATCTTACCACAACATACACTAGTCATTACACAATCGCACACCATCCAGCCAATATCAAGGAGGTCAATCATCCAGCCTTGCTGCACACATCCCATACCATGCCAACTCAGCTAAATGTAAAACCACCCTAACTGGCAAAACCAAGTCACTTGTGTGTCTCCACATCAAAATCCAGAAACATAATCAAATGAATTCGTAAAATCCTCAAATTTGAATATGTCGTAAGAATATGTCGTAAAGGACACATAACCGATATTTTTTATGAAAACACCTTGTTCCAAATCCTTCTGTAAAAAGAACAATAAATCGGTCAAACTGTTACAAAAACGTGCATCAGTTTTCAGAAATCACGTTTTTCAAAATCAGTTTGGTTTGAAATCCAAAACTCGTCCTTTTGATCTGAAATTTGACTATGTTAAAGAAAACGATGTAATAAACAACTTTTGTGAAATAACTCTTTTAAAATTCGAATTCTAAGAGTTGATAAAAATCTATAGATTATCAAAAGGTTACAAGTTCCAGCAAAAACAAAGATTATGTTTTGTTCAAAACAAAGTTGTCATAATTCCCTTTTGAATCCATAAAATCCTGGGTAAAATATATGTCATAGTTGAAGATATTTAAAACACTTTTCATGAAGGAATCAACTTCATAATCTCATCATATTTCGATCCACAAAATCAGCAACTAGCAACAGTTTAGTAAACATATACCAGAGAAATCCTCTGTTCTGAACTAAACTACTGTCAGTTGTACTAAACTAATCTAACACTCATCTTATCAAGCTGATTAATACTCATCTAACTCCTTAAGTGTAATCACAACCTAAGAAAGGTTTGGAGGTTGACTCACCTGATCAACAAATAGATTGGTCCACGACAACAACGGCACAAAGACGAGTAAAACTCAAGTCTACGTCGACTTCAGAAGAGGCTTGGATGATGCTGAAAAATTCCTGCACGTCACTACCTGAGTTGCTGGTTGAGAGCTACATTCTTCAACTAGGAGAATGAAGGTGAAAATATCAAGAAGAAGTTGAAGTAGAACCAGCTATAATCTCAACGTTCAACTGTGAAGGGTGAAGCAACATGCCTTGAAAAGTCAAACCAAAATATCTAAATACTTGAGTACTTACCCTATAAGTCTTTAACTCTATCTAATAGCAATTTTCCCCTCTCAAACTTCTCCAACAATCCAAGTATGAAGGCTGTAATGCAGCAGCCCCTCATACCTACGAATTTGCACCCATTCACCTCAAGTCACATTTAACTTCTCATTGATTCAACTTATACCTATTCTGCAAAATACTATCTTTGAGAGGTGTTGAAATTCAGGATGTCACAAGCAAGTTATTGAGCTCCTCACCCCAGCTTGTTTCACAGACAGGCATAATTGTCCAACGATGCTAAAGGTCATCAATACAGCTGATTGAATTGAAGTCCCAAAGTAAGACTTGACCATTACATAGACCACCAAACCTGTCATGGAAGCAAATCGGTTTACCTTCCTTGATGATATTTCAAAATAACAGTTTGACTACTGGTAATGTTAAGGTGGTGTACATTCATATAGGATAGACTAACCAAAACTATCTTAACAATTATTTTAATCATCAATCAGAAACACTTGAACCTTATAATGTATTTTAGCTTAGTTCATCATACTTACTGGGAATTAATGCTCTTCTTAGAAGGTTAAGAAGGAACATCAGGGGATCATTAAGAAACTTGACAGGGTTTTTATTTATCCCGAAAAATCGAAAAGCATTTGTCCCAAACAGGACATCTGCCATAAGTCAAAATTTGACACGAGAACTCACAAAGGAACTCAAAATGGCCAAGGATTTTTTCAAAGAAAATGTGAATTTTGTTTAGGGAAGTTTTGGGCGAAGTTTACAATATTGAATAGCAGAAGATCATTGGCCTCCAGGTGAAAATTTCAAATCATGTGTTTACCATCACTAGGGAATTCTTGTTTACCTGTGATATTTTCATCCTTGCCTTATAAGCCGCTAACAAGCCACTAATCTGCTTGCAGTCTACAAAAGCTGCCAATGGAAGTATAAATGAATAACATTGTTATAACATAACCAACAGCATTATATGCAGGCAAATCCAGAATTTCCAAAATCGATAAGATAGATACCTGGTACAGAGTAGATCATTCCTAAAAAATATAGCTTCAAGAAAAGTATATTACTCTATTTGCTCAAACTGGTCGTTAGAGGATAAAGAATCTTACTAGATGACAAATGCCTTTTACAGACATTTGGGTCTACATTTTGATCTTGGCTGCAGCATCATGTCAGCTTTTGTGACCAACTCCCCCGATCCTTCAATTATGTAAGACTAGCAATTTAGGAAAGTACATAACCCTGTCATGGAAAACCTTCTTGTCAAAAGAAGATAGCAATGAAAAGAAGGACATGAATCTCAGAAGAAAAATGATTGTTCACTGCTTATTTACCTCTTTTGAGGAAACGTGACTCGTCTCACTATTGTAATATGGGTATAAGATTCATCACACCATCATCACGATATTTCAACAAATAGATCTATACGGATCTCTATCATAATTTCTAAGCAACCATTTTCGAGATACTTTTGGGATTGCTTCCAATGAGTCGCAACCAGAAAGATCCCAATTGATTGAATCCAACTTTTCAGGTCCTTGAAGCTTAGTAAGTTTCCTGCAGTCTTGAACGACTAAAGATTGTAACTTCTCACATCCTGTCAAATCTGGCAAAGTCTCCAATGATTTGCATTTTTCAATACACAATTGTTCCAAGAATTTCACACCATCAAGAGGACCTTGAATTTCGACTAGATTGTTGCAGCTTTGAACATATAATTCCTTCAAACACTGTGATTTTAGACCGAGAATGTTTTTAATGGAATTGCAATTCCATATAGATATGTTCTCCAAGAACTCCAAATTATCATGGCCCTGAATTTCAACTAGGTTATTGCAACATGAAACCCACAATCGTTTCAGATAAATTAATTCTGAAAGGTCCAATATTTCAATGGAACCGCAATTGGTTATTGTAAACACTTCCAAGTACCTGAATCCATCAAGTTTTGAGAGTCTTGAGGGAAGCATGGGAATGTCTTCACATAGATGGCATCGCTGAAGATGGAGTTCTTCTAGGTGGATTAAGCTAGAAAGATGAGGCAGCCAGAGACTCTGACCAAAGACCGACAAATATGCTAAGCTCAAGGGAAGGTCTGGCAGCAACCGGAGCTTGTCACATCCATTTAGGCCAAGATGTTGGAGAGAAGAAAGATTCTGGATGCTTTCCGGTAGATTAGATATTGTTGCCCCAGAGATATCGAGAGTATGCAAAGTTGTCAACCTTCCAATAGCACTAGGCAACTCTTCAATCTCAATACATCTGATGTGCAGATGTTGCAAATTCTGTAAATCCCCAATTGAGCTAGGGACTCCTCTGAGTGACTTACAATATGAGGCATTCAATTTCTTTAGCTTCCCCAGAGAACAATAAGACGTAGGGATCTGTGTAATACCACTCCTACTTAAGTCAAGTTCTTCTAAATCTTTTAACTCGCCTATTTCCTCTGGTAGCTCCTTCAGACTTTCACAATCACTCAAGTCCAAGGAAACGAGGCTCTTGAGTTTGCCAATAGAAGGGTGGAGATGCTCTAGTTAGGGACAATCGCTCAAGATGAGAATCTTCAACTGGGTGAAAGCAGAGAGATCAGGAGTACTTCTTAAATTATGGAAAGATTTAAGGTTGAGAGCTCTTAGCCGTGTTGACGTCTATACAAAAGGAGAACCAGCTGTCAAAGAATGAGCAGATCAACCAAACAAAACAAACCAAAAATCCTCTTACCCCGAATGAACTAGATAATTCCCAATCCTTTGCAACATTGTTGTATGCTAAATCCAGCATTGCTAATTTCGGCAAACGCAAATTGGCTGTTGAAATAGATGAATTGCTTTTATGGATCCCCCACCGAAGCCATCTTACTTCTGAAAAGCCTTCGTCTCCCCTTGCAGCTGCCATTATCAAGCGATAGAACCTCCATGGGAACTGCAAGTATTTTAAATAGTTCATCTGTGTGCATATGGATATGGGGAAGGAATCCGACGAGACAATCCATATGTTGAGGGTCTAAATTGTCTTTTAACTTTTTAGTTATCGCTTTTTTAAATCTTTTTCTTTTTTTTTGTAAAAAAAATTTCAAATCTTTTATTTCTACTTTCTTGAATCTCGAAATAGCACAATTTGTTATCTTTCTATCTTTCCTGAATATAGATATGGAAGCATATACTCACATGTAATTTTTTATGACCTTTTCAAATTTGAACAAATGATTTGAGAGTGACATGGTAATATTGGTTAGAGATACAAATTTTTTTTTTTTAGAGTTTGATGGTAATGGGAAAAAAATGCTCTTGGAATAACTAAAATTGAAGTGGATTTAACTTTCTTTCACAATATTATGGTTGAGTAAAGCCTACCATATGAATTTTTTTTTTTGGGAAATATCACTTATTTTTATAAACAATATAGTAAGATTTTCCAAAAATATGTTTAAGGGGATTTTTGTTGTCTTATCTAGTAAGAGGAAATAATAATGAGAAGAGGTGGAAATAACTAGTAGAGGGAGGGGTATCTTCAAAATCAAAATGGAGAAAAAAAATATCAAACATTCAATTCCTAAATCATGAGAGCACCGCAATACATTTGACTATACTAGAAAGCAAACACATGAAATAAGTGTGAATTTTTTTCCATTCTTATGGTTTTGAATTAATTATCAATTATTATAATTCTCACATACTATCTTTTTTTCTTAACCAAGAAATTTTCATTTATTTGATTTACATCTTCATTAATTATTGTAGACCTTCATATTATCAATATGTTCAATTAGATATGAGAATAGCATGCTTTTAGTAAATAAGATTTATAGTGTAAAATTGTAGTTAAAGGTTCTTAAATTGATTTTAAGATGTAATTTATATCAATGAAATCGAATCGAACGATATGACTTTTTTATCCTTGAGATACTTATAATCCATTTAGCTATCACAATTAATCTATGACGATCATAAATGGATGTCTAAATTCTTAATGGATGTCTAAATAGAATTATTTTCCTACAAAGTAAGACCACATGCTCATCCTAGATGAAATATTGGAATAGATCAGAGTAAATATATTAATTTAAGAGGGAGATAAAAAGAAAGGAGTGTCATATCTTACATTATCTTCTCTTAGTACTCTTGGGACTCCCTCGTAGTTGTTGTCCCATGGTCCGTTGCGTTTCTCAAGCGGTTGTCCTTGACAAAAAATGCTCCTTCCAAGATCTCTTAATTGATCATGCATCTCGAACTCACCGTGATCTCCAATTTTAATTAAGCACCTCAACTTTAACTCTTCAATTCCTAGACTTGGATATAACCCACAATCCTCCCACATGCACATCATAAATTCCCCCAAACTTTCGCCAATAAAGAAACAAGCAATATCAAGAAAAATCTGCTTGTGTCCATCTTCTAATGCATCATAACTTATACGCAATATATTTTCGACATCTCTATGCGGTTGGTTTTTTAATTGCCTCTGCACATCTACCCATACTTTTTTATTCGTTTTTTTGTACAAGTACGAACCTACAACCTCAAGTGCCAAGGGAAGCCCACCCATGGTAGATATGATATCACGAGATATGCTCTCAAAGTCTAGCGGAGAGCGATCGATATGAAATGCATGTCTATTAAACAAAAGCAAAGATTGCACCTCATCCAAACCCTCCATTTCATACTTGTAGTCTACCTGGAATTTAGATTGAACAAGCACGGCTTCAATACTTGTTGTCACAATGATCATACTTCCTACCATAAACCAGTCACGTTCCCTAGCCAACACATCTAGTTGATTCTTGTCATCTATATCATCCAAAAGAATGAGGACTTTTTTTCCTTTGAATCTAGATTTGATTATATTAATTCCATCATCGATTCTAGAAACTCTATTTTCACTCTGTAATATATCAGATATCAGTTGACTTTGTAGATCCTTAATACTGTCGTGACGTGTAGCTTTTTCTCTAATACTTGGAAGGAAGCTGGCATGCTCAAATTCATCCAGGAGTTGATTGTAGATGCACTTGGCAAGTGTTGTCTTGCCTATGCCGCCCATTCCATAAATTCCAATCATTCGAGCATTGACGGAAGAAATGTGAATCCAATTCATGATTTCCATCAAACGATCATCAAGTCCAACTAGCTGCCTAGGAATGTCTAGCTGAAAATCTTTCTGTAACTTGCTTAGAACAGTTTTGACCACGAGTTGTATCAATTCTCCCTCATGCCTGTTGAACAACGAAAAACAATGAGAGATCATGAACAAGACATACTCGATGCCAAGTGTATCATCCTCATCAATTGATCCAACCCACGTTGGCAATAGGAAGTCGATTTTATCTGATTTTGATCAAGCTGCATAAGACCAAGCATAGGAGTCTATTGTAGGCATATCGTTTAGTGATTAATACTATTGGTTGAAAGGGCTCGTCTCTAGTTTTGTTGCTTTGTAAGGGAGACAAACGTAAAAATAAGGAATACTTTTGTTTTAGTCATCATTAGTTTACTTTTCGGGGACACATAAGGGAGTAATAGCGTTTCTTATCTTCGAGGCATTATGGTTGTTTATTGGGACATTTTGGGGATCTTGTTTGAGCTTGTAGTGAAAGCAATTCATCTGGATTTCATCGTGACTAAGAAAACTTATATATAAAATAGAAGTAAAAAAAGGAAAAGTTCAAAGAAGTACCCGTTGGCAACTTTGCTGGATTCCCATCCATGTAAGTAACTCACTTCTCTAAGTGCTTGGTGCCCTTCCCAAATATCCTTTTCATCAAAACGCTTCTGACTCGAACGAAAAGGGAAGGCCCTACCAGAATTTACATCTAGACGTCGTACATCTGATGGGGTAACTTTATAAAAAATAGGCAAGACTATTTGTGATGAGCTCTTGTTGCGGTCCATGATATGAATGAGCTCGCGGAGGCACCATTTGCTCGAAGCATAATTTTTTGAGATAATGGGGATCAAAATCTTAGACCATGCGATGGCATCGAAAATCTGTGAAGGGAATTCCTCGCCAATTGGGATGCTTTTATCGTCCTTGAACACCCTAAATGGTACAATCCCTTCCTTTTCCAGACTGTGATAGAGGTGATCGGTGAATTCCTTGCGGGTATCTGAGCCTCTAAAGCTCAAGAACACGTCGTATTGACCGCTACCTACACATGTAGCTTCTGGAGAGATGGATGAAGAAGTGGATGCTCCCTCAATGCTCTCTTCCTTTGCTCTCTTGGATGAAGAAGTGGATGCTACCTCTGTGCTCTCTTCTTCTGCTCTCTTTCTCTTTCTCTGATTCAGCCAATCGTGACTTAACCAGTTGCCCATGGCGATCTGAGGGTGGAGGGGGAAGTTGAAACGAAAAGATGCTTTTCTACTGCTGAAGATGCTTTTGTACAAATGCTTGTTGGCTTGGTCCATGAAGGTTCAATGATCTTGAGAAAGAGATTGGGGATGAAGACACGGCCTTCAATTAATTAAGCTGACTTCGATTTACTACGAAAGATTAGGTAGCCCTAAGGAGGCCCCCAAAAAGCCCACATCATTTACTAGTTCAGAAACACATATTTGAAACATATTTAAATATTTAAACACATATTTAAATAGATTGAGGCATAATTAATCAACTTCCTCAAAGCGCATTGGAACAATCACATAATTTCACGCACTTCTATTATATTTAAAGATTGATTCTTTTAATTCACACCTAAGATATCGGATTATGTAGGAAACTCCATTGAAGCATCTTCCTCTAAATATATACCCACATGAGGCTTAATCATTACCACAATCTTTGACCTTGCTCTTATTATTTTCATCCTCATATATAAACAAACCTAACTATGTACATCACACATTTTCACTACTCCTTCCATCTAATCCCATTTCCATTGGCCAACCTAATGGAGTGTCATGTAATTGTTGCCCAATAAACCCCATCCTCTAAATGCATGCACTTTTTTAATTGGAGGAAATTTCCATCAGTCACATTTTTAGTTTGGTGGGTTTCAATTTTTAGGCATCGTTTGTCTATAAAATTATTTACAGCTAAAATATTAATTGAGGAAAAACATTCAATTGCTCGGCTACTTAAATTATGAAGAAAGCCGATAAGAATGATTCTAAATGTAAGGGAAATACTTTGTTTTGGGCCCACATTTTATTTCTTTCTAAAGGTGCACAGAAATGAGAGGCAATGCAAACAAATTTATTTCCATTTGCATAAGTCTATTTTATGAAATTAAGTTCCATTTACATCATGTCCACCCAACATGTATGTATCCAAACATATTTCGAGGAATTTTAACTTTCCCTCTCTTCTTTCATGATTTATTGTTGTTTTTTATTCCCTTATCATATTCAAAATGAAGTTGGAAATGTGAGGTAGAGATGAACAGATGATCGTTGTCATTTCTCTCGTATTTATTTCATACTAGCCCCACAAGCCAATACTTTTATATAAGACGAATCTACAATATGATGTTACTTAGGTAGTCACTTTAAACTTTCAAATTCAAATTATTGGTTGATATATTGGCTGCAACATGGAGCTATATTTTCTTAAATGACACCAATTGAGCCCAATGCGTTAGTATTAAGTTACTAAGGAGATACAAAAACAAAAGTTTTTTTTCTTCCGTTGAAGTCAAATCTGAGCTGGTGACGTACCTGGTTTATAGGCAACAATGACTTTGAAGAGAAAATAAAAGAACCTCCACTCCTATTCGGTAGCCACCCAACATCCCCAGTAGACAAAAAGGGCCCAAAACACACCTAATTCAGCAGATTATTATGATAAAAAAAAAAGTGACAAATAATTAGAAACGACGTGCTAATAGAACATGAAAAAGTGGTCGCCTCTCGGGAGCTGACCTGCGAAGAGAGGCGCGAGATCGAAGACCCTAAATGAGCCTAGGTGAGAACTTTCAAGAGGGAAAAGATGAAAAAAAGCGAGCGAGGACGATGGTTTCGAATTGTTCTACAAGAGAGAGGGAGAGGGAGAGGAGCAGTTAGTAGCAAGGATAGTCTCGTTTTATTGATCGACAGGCACCCCCATCGCTAATTCACGTAACAGTTACATTGTTTTTCAGTATTTGGTCTTTTTATAGATGGCAACCCAAATCAAGCCCCACAATTTGGACTACAGAATGACTAAAATAAATTATGTTCATTTCTATTTATGTACCATTTTCTTAAATAGATAAACGTTTTATATTTTCTAAGACGTTCTTACTCCTATAAAAACTATATTTTCCTCCCACCCTAAGCATGCAGTAATAATATTGTCAAATCTATCATAGGTCAATAATTTTATACTATATCTCTACGTAAAAGTCATGTCTTTTCCGTATGCAGTTAAACCACATGAAAAACCACACTTTATGACAAGTTTCTCTAATTCAATATGTAAAGATAAAGTCCGCCTGAAAATAGCCACATGTAATGTTTTGTATGCCTTGAAGGATGCTAGGGATCATGCGGTGAGCAAGAATTAAATGTATTTTTGTCCAATTTATTGTAATAGACTGGAGAATGAAGGTCAAGCTTACCTTGAGCGATGCGGATATGAAGTTAGTGTCCAAGAAGGAGAAGTTGCCCGGAGCAGATTAAGTGGTGTCCGAGTCTCGAAAGGCAGTACAGCTCGAGGATCACCTTCACGTCTCAGTTTGGAGCTATCAAAACCAGATATCTCAAAACAAAAACGATCGTCTCGGTGATTTTTGGTGATTGGCATTGCTTCTCTTCACGCAAAGCGCTTGGGACTTTAGATAAAGCTTTTCTTCTGCTCTTGCCTCGAAGGAGACGTGCAAACTTGTGGTGGGATGAGGGCTGGCAATCTTGTGGTGGGCTTTAGCCCTTCACCTTTTTGACCAAGACCATCAAATCAAAATAGTCTCCTTCCTCGAAATTGGCAAGTCACCATTTTGACCAAGTCCACCAAAACAGTTCCCCTTCCACGAAATTGCCACGGATTGCACCGTCTTTTATGGGGAAATTTACCTTGTTTTAAGTGATAAGCCATTAACTTCGGGAAAATCAGAAGTGCTAAAAATTATGTACGGTACTCATTTTAGTACCAAAACTTTCATTTGGCTCACTTAAGTGCCAATTCTGGAAAAAAAAGAATGATCTTCTAAATTCTCTCACTCTTCCTCTAGGATAATCTCTTCTGATTAGGATCTTGTTGTTAGCTCGGTAAGGTGATATAATTAAGTATGCTCTCCACTTGCCACACTACGTTGTGGATCCTGTGGATCAGAAAATCTGAACCAAGTTAAATGTTCAAATTCAAGGATTCAAGAAAACTAAAAGGCAGTCTCATTCTATATGTAAGGCTTACGTGAGCCATGTCATTTTTGGGATAGCATACCTATTTCTTTGAGCCCTTGAGTTGCTTCATTTTACTGGTATCAGAGCCATCATCATCAAGACCGGGTTAAGATCAATATTCTATGATGAGAGTCTATTCCTAGAGGGAGAATAGTTTCCAGTATGACAGAATCACAACCTTTAGTTGTTGATGCCCCTCTTTCCTTAAATCTCCCTGCATTTTGCAAGTCCAATGCTTCAAAACTTGATTATCTTTACGAGTTTACTTACCTTTAGTGAAGATGACAAGATTTCCAGCACCCAACTTCCATTAATAAACCCTTATTATGCCTTTGCCAAACCGCTATCCTTTTCTCCCATCTGTTCCATCAAAAAAATCATTCACCATACTCCTAAAGATGTCAAAGAATATGTTCAATCCACCCGCTTTGACCAACATCTCATTCCTGCTACCCAACAAGAACATTTTGCGAACCTTCAAATTCCTCCTGAGTTTGTACAACAATGGCAATCGCAAGGTTATACCCATCTCCATTGTGGCGCAGTACGCCTTGCCTTAACCTTTCATGGTAGGAAAAGTCTTCATGTAGCTGCCCGCATGGCCCTTCTTGATATTCAATTCCTCAAGTACCAACATGCCTGCATAGGAACGGTGGAGATCACTCTTAATGCTGGCACGGTGTTTGTCACTCTATTTCCCAATTTCAACATGGCGTTGTCCGACCCTCGCTCACTGAATGCCTTGAAGGTTCAATTACAAATAACCGATGCTTCTCAGACACCAGACTATATTGCTGCCACCTTACACTACCAAATGGTGTATAGAGTCCAAAACCATGCTTTGGACTTGAAACTGTCTCCAACAAAAGATGTTTTATTTATTACGGTGGATAGCAATCAAACCTCGTCATGCATTCATGATCCTCGACGGATTTCCAGATCTGAGTTAGTCAAGCTCCTCCTAGATACTTGGGTGACTAACTAGGAAAAGCTCCACAAGAATGCCACGCCGATCAAAGCCACGAAGTCAAAATTCACAAAAAAGAAGGATGCCTCTGTAGTCATCACTTTTATCACTCCCATGAAAAGCCGGAGAGTTCTATCTTCCCCACCATCCTCACCTTTACACCATGTGCCTCTGACTCTTTTGAGGACAATAATTCTTCTGATCCAAAAAAGTTAATTCAATCATTTGACTTTGAAGGGAAGCCGATCCATTATTTCAAAGACCCTCATATTGGTCATTGCTTTTGGGATCCTAATTGTACGTGCCCTAGTTGTCTGAGTCCAAATGACTATAAGGAAGATGACAAACCATATTCACGAAAGAGGAAGAAAAAGCCTAAAGATAGTCTCTACCAAAGATATTTTGATGGTGACCCCACTGTCGGTCGGCTTGGCGAAGACGGAGGTAGGTATCAGTCCATAGTTTCTTATGCAACATCTCTTCCCGAAAGACCTTCTCTTCCTCCGACAGACTGCCAACCATTATACCCTCCATCCCCAAAAGATCCACCTGTTAAACCATGTTGTAAGTCCATCCTCAAATGGGCAAAAAAGCATCCACACAGTGATCCCCATATTCGCTTGTTTTGCAAACCGGCCAAAATAGCTCTAGCCACTCATTCTAGTGTCTGCATGTTTAATGATGCTAATTTTCCCCATTAGAACCATTTACTAGCCCAACTGGGTACAAACACCAGCCCAAGATACCCAGCTTGTAAAATGAAGCAGTTCAAGGGCTTAAAGAAACAGATATGCTATCCCAAGAAACTAGTTTAGATGCTGATAATTGATGACCAGCCTTTTCTTTCCACGAACTTTTTCAGCACGTTTATCCACATAAAAAGCTTCACATGCCCACTGAAAGTTTGTATGCTTAATAAGACCTTGTTGGACAAGTTCTTCACATTCTTTCTTTGCCAATTGGAGATCCGTTGGATTCATTCCCATGTGACTTGCCTTTGTAGGATTGATATCTTCGTTTTTCTTGAAAGGCAACTTGACAAAGAAGGCTTCATTTTTCCATAAAGGATGTGAACATTTGGTGCTGAATTCCGAGTGATTTTCAACATAAGATTCAAGCAGAAGTTGGAGGATAGGATCAAGTTGCTCTGGCTGGATAAGATAAAGTCTTCTAGTTTCTATAAATTCATGAAATTGGGAATGGAATTTGAGACCATTGGGCATGATTCTAAGGGCAGGGAGCTTTTCCATGATGTCCCATCCAATGATAAGACAAAAAATGTTGATCTTAGAACTCTGGTGGTGATTGAACACTGAGGGAAAAACTAAATTTTGATGGGTTTGCTTCTTACCTGGGTAGTAAAGGTGTTGCCAGATGCTGATGTAAAATATCGGGTATGAGATTCTCAATATTTTTCAGGGAGAAGTTTAGGGTCAAGGATGGAAGAATGCTCCTGTGTCTATAAGAGCAATGAAAGAAATGGGTTTTTCATATTGAGAGACAAAGATTTGCAGAGGGATGTATGGTTTGAAAGAAATAGGTCTTTCTTTGGACATTTGAATAGATGGAGAAGATGATGGAGATGATATAGAGTTTTCAAAGACGAATATACCTTCTTCTAGACAATCCGAGTCCGAACCTTCATCTTCACTAGTGTCTAAGAAGGTTTGGATGGCACAAATAATCTTCTCCAATGGTTCGTCTTCTAATGAAAAAATGGATTCAAGATCATCATCTTCAAGAGATAATCTAGTCTTATGTTTGAATGAAATCTACCAGATTCATGCTCCTCTTTTTTGCCTGGGATAATTTTTTGCAAAGTATCTCTTCTTTTCACAAATGAAGCATCGATCTTTCTTTCTTCCTTTTTTCCCCTTGCCATTACCCTAGCGCCACTTGCTCTTTTGGAGAAACTTCCATTTGCCTTTCTTCTTTCGATGTACAGAGTATTTCTTGAAGTGCTTTGTCTTTTTGGTTGGACAATCGTAAGAAGAATCTTTATATCTGCACTTTATCTGGAGGCTTGATTTTTTGCAAGCCTTGTCGAGTATTTTATCATTTTCCATGAATTCTTTGAATGCTTTTTTGCGTAGACATAGCTCATCCAAAGCTATATGAATAGCTTGCTAGATTTCTCCGAGAGGACTTTAGTTAATTTCTTTGCATGGGTTTGGAAGTATTTATCCACTATGCTAGAAATTTGCTGGGGAATTGATGATAGATGACTGGCTTCAATGTAGGGTCTCCTTCGAGAGCATAATACAGCTTCATCATCTCTTGAAAGTGTCTGTTAAGATCTTTTCTTTGATAAGAACAACATTTTCTTTCAAAAAATTCCTTCCTTTTTTGCTCCAAAAGGTCTTCCGGTCGCCCAATGAACCAATGATGTAATATCCTAATGACATTATTGAAATCTTGGGAAAGGAAGGTACTTTGATCAGCAAGAAAAAAAGCTAACCACCAGTCCAATAAGCTTCCTGTGAATCTGGAGGTAAACTCAAGAAGTATGTGGAACTGATCATTATTTGGATCAGTGGCCTTAGCATTCATCCATGTATAGAATTCTTGAAGCCTATCATCAAGTGTGAAAATAAGTCCGCCAACAGGTTTGCTAGGCATGGATGTACCTTGGAAAGAGTGTTCTTCCGGTGTTTCAACATATGGTTTTAGTTCCATCATAAGCATAGTTGGGACTTCTGTGCTTTTGTCTCGCAATTCCTCGTGTAATTCTTTAGATGAAACCTTCCCTATTGATGTTGTGGAATCATCTTCAAGTTCAGTTTCGGATGAGATTATGGCATGGGGTTGGTCTTGTTCACTGGCCATAATTATACTTGATCTAGCTTGATCTCTGAGAAAAGATTCAAGAGGATTTAAGATCATGTGCATGGCTTGACAAACAGGTGGGTCAGAATCAAAGTCTGAAAGGTCAGGAGATTTTAGTTTTTTGAGTTGGATTTAGCCCGTTCGGCCAAAAATCTTTCTCAGATGAACCTTACATCATTTTTCCGAGTCGAGGTAGGCTGGGATAGTCCAGAAAGGAGAAACGAGGTTGATGAAGAGCTAGAACCTTTTGAGCCAGAGCTAAAAAGATTGGTTGAATGAAAAGATGGTTTAGTCCATGATGGGTCAAACAAGGGATCAACAGAAGAGGTAGGTGGCCTGTTTTTGCTGGACTTGAGATCCTCGATTTATTTCCTAAGCCTCTCAATCTCTTTATTATGGTCATCAAGATAGTGTTTGGGCCTTATAAGTCCATTTTCCATCTTTGATAATCTAGCTTCATAGTGCTAAAGAAGTTGGGCCTGGATTTTTGCAGTTTGGTCCGCTCTTTGATGGACTCTATCAAGCCTGTAAAATGAAGCAGTTCAAGGGCTCAAAGAAATAGGTATATTATCCGAAGAACGACATGGCTCACGTAAGCCTTGCATATAGAATGGGATTGTCTTTTAGTTTCCTTGAAGCCTTGAATCCGAACATTTAACTTGGTTCAGATTTTATGATCCACAGGATCCACAACATAGCGTGGCAAGTGGAGAGCATACTTAACCGTATCACCTTACCGAGCTACCAACAAGATCCTAATCACCTTGACCAGGGTTTGGTCCACTCTTTGATGGACTCGATCAAGCCGAGTTTTGACCTCTCCGACTTCAGTTTTGACTTCAGCAACTTGGGTTTGCAAGGCAGTAAAACTACTGCGTTGTTCCATCCTCAAGGTTGTAAGGCTTCTATTCTAAACCAGGGTATTTTCAGTTTGCCAATTCAGAACACAGTCAGAAAGGATTGGTTCCTTAACACTACTACTCACACCAGCAGTGATCAAGCTGGGTATCTTGGGCTGGTGTTTGTACCCAATTGGGCTAGTAAATGGTTCTAATGGGGGAAAATTAGCATTATTAAACATGCAGACACTAGATTGAGTGGCTAGAGCTGTTTTGGCCGATTTGCAAAATTGGCGAATATGGGGATCACTGTGTGGATGATTTTTTTACCCATTTAAGGATGGACTTATAACATGATTTAATAGGTGGATCTTTTGGGGATGGAGGGTATGGTGGTTGGCAGTCTATCGGAGGAAGAGAGGGTCTTTCGAGAGGAGATGTTCCATAAGAAACTATAAGCTAATACTTGCCTCCGTCTTCGCCAAGCTGACCGACAGTGGTGTCACCATCAAGATATCTCTAGTAGAGACTATTTTTAGACTTTTTCTTCCTATTCCGTGAAGATGGTTTGTCATCTTCCTCATAATCATCTAGACTCAGACAACTAGGGCACGTACAATCAGGATCCCAAAAGCAAGGACCTATATGAGGGTCTTTGAAATAATGGATCGGCTTCCCTTCAAAGTCAAATGATTGAATTAACTTTTTTGGATCAGAAGAATTGTTGTCTCAAAAGAGTCAGAGGCACATGGTGTAAAGGTGAGGATGGTGGGGAAGATAGAACTCTCCGGCTTTTCATGGGAGTGATAAAAAGTGATGACTATAGAGCCATCCTTCTTTTTTGTGAATTTTGACTCCGTGGCTTTGATCGGCGTGGCATTCTTGTGGAGCTTTTTATAGTTAGTCACTCAAGTATCTAGGAGGAGCTTGACTAACTCAGATTTGGAAATCTGTCGAGGATCATGAATGCATGACGGGGTTTGATTGCTATCCACCGTAATAAATAAAGCATCTTCTATTGGAGACAGTTTCAAGTCCAAAGCATGGTTTTTGACTCTACACACCATTTGGTAATGTAAGGTGGCAGAAATAGAGTCTGGTGTCTGAGGAGCACCAATTATTTGTAATTGAACCTTTAAGGCATTCAGCAAGCGAGGGTCGGACAATGCCATGTTGAAATTGGGAAATAGAGTGACAAACACCGTGCCAGCATTAAGAGTGATCTCCACCGTTCCTATGCAGGCATGTTGGTACTTGAGGAATCGAGTATCAAGAAGGGCCATACGGGCAGCTACAGGAAGGCCTTTCCTACCATGAAAGGTTAAAGCAAGGCGTACTGCGCCAAAATGGAGATGGGTATAACCCTACGATTGTCATTGTTGTACAAACTCAAGAGGAATTTGAAGGTTCACAAAATGTTCTTTTTGGGTAGTAGGAATGGGATGTTGGTCAAAGCGGCTGGATTGAACATATTCTTCAACATCTTTAGGAGTATGGTGAATGAGTTTTTTTTATGGAATGGATGGGAGAAAAGGATAGCGGTTTGGCAAATGTAGAATAAGGGTTTATTAATGGAAGTTGGGTGCTGGAAATCTTGTCATCTTCACTAAGGTAAGTAACCTCATAAAGATAATCAAGTTTTGAAGCATTGGACTTGCGAAATGTAGTGAGATCTAAGGAAAGAGGGGCATCAACAACTAAAGGTTGTGATTCTTTCATACTGTAAACTATTCGTCCTCTAGGAATAGACTCTCATCATAGATTATTGATCTTAACCCAGTCTTGATGATGATGGCTCTGATACCAATAAAATGAAGAAGTTCAAGGGCTCAAAGAAACAGGTCGTGGCATTTATAATTATTGGTGTTATATGACGTGGTAAGAATCCACGTGGACTCTTTAAACGACATCGTTCGTCTTCAGATTAAGGTTAACTCCAAAATTGGGTGTGAAATCGATCAAATTAGGGTTTGCTCTTGTTGTCTTCGTCTTAAGCCATCTACATCGTCGTTCATCGCTGTCGCCCATCGTTGCTCGCTCCAACGCCAGCATCGCTCATTATTGCTCACGCCGTTGTCGCTGACTCACCCACGATCACTCGTCCCTAGGTTCGACCTCTTGTCTCTCTCATTGTCAATTTGGGGGTGGGAAATGACGTCGTCAAGGGGACCTCCCACGACATATTGTCTCTCTCATTACATGTTATCTCTCTCATTGTCAACCGTGGGGATCTTCCACAACATCTTGTCTCTCTCATTACATCTTGTCTCTCTCATTGTCGACTGTGGGGACCTCCAGTAGAAAAGAAGTACTGATTTTTTCATATATTAAACTATAGATGCATTTGTGGGACCCTCCATGTGTTTGTTGTAATGTTAGTGCTTTGTGGTCCCAAACCTAATTGATTTTTTTATTGGGTGCAGTACCGATCCAAGGAAGTTGCCATCATTGTTTGTTATGATTGGGAATTCGTCATTAGTACCGATGATTGAGAATATTCTAGGGGAAACGAAGGTACCATCTTCTTCAATGTGACAAAATTATCATATATGCATAGTTTATTTGTTTCGCTGCAAAGTAAAAAAAATTGCATTATTCCTAGGAAAGAGTTGAAGGATGGGTTGAGGATCCTCAATGATGATAATGGTATTAGGGATATTGTTTACCATTATCTTCATGGCGAGGAAGCTAGGGTGTATGTCGAGTGTTATGATGAAGATAGTATCGAAATAGATGAAGATGGTGATGAAGTTGGAGGTAAAGCTAGAGATAGTACTTAGGTTCAATCTAAAGAACAGCATGAGAGGGAGGAGATGGAGGATAGAGAGGATGAGGAATTGGCTGGATTAGATTGGCAAGTGGTCATATCTAGTGAATCAGAGGATGCAAATTTTGCTTATGTAAATTGTTCAAGTGATAACGATGATGCAGAGCTTGCAAAATCAAGGCAAAAACAGAAAAAGTTTGAGGTAAATAATTTTGCAGCAGTTGAAGAGCGACCTGAAGTGCAACCAGGAGTTAGAACCGAAGAAGCTACTGTCACTGATGATTTTGATTATGAAGGCGATGATAATAAGAGTGTCGATTCTGAGGATGAGCAATCAGGAGGTGATGAGGTATATATGCATAGAAGAATGAAAAGTAAGTATATTTTATATGATCCAAATGTTGTTCATCTTGTTTTATCTGTGGGTATGAAGTTTGATAATGCCAAATAGTTTAAAGAAGCTATTGTGAGATATTCCATTGATGAGCAGACCATGAATGAAATCTGATTCATTGATGCGTGGACTTTCTTAACTGAAGGATATTTCCATCAACCATGCCTCGGGTTTTTTCATCTACAAGTGATAGACAATGTTTAAATGCAAAATTAACAAAAGTAAGAATGGATGATACTCATACCATGTGAGACACCCGTGGATGCATTGAGTGCATATAAGCCGAGTGTATCCCCAACGTCAAGGTGATGTCCATACTGTGAGATCCACCAATGTCAAGAGTTTAAATGCATTGGGCTCACATGTAATCAAATCATCTAAAAATATTTAGATATTTGCTTGGCTTATGCCTTTGATCGGTGGTTCAATGCAACCATCTATTCGAAAGCACTTGCATGAATTTGTCTCTGCCGCCAGCATTATAGGGTTGAGAAAGTAGAGATTGTTTTATTGCTTGCAAATGCCCTTATCGATACCGGTTTCAAACAGTCCAAGCATGATCATGCCTTATTCACATTGGAAAAGGAAAAATAAAGCTGTGAGGCCCAAAGTTTTATGAGTTGCTGCGGAGGACCACGAAAAAATATGTTTTCTAGTGTGAAAATTAAGACAGCTAAAGTTGGTAGACAATGACCTATCCACTTGAATATTTGCTTTATAGGAATCCTGTGAGGTGCCTGCAAGTTTTCATCAAACTAAGTCGGCCATACTCAAGACTCAATAGGAGTCCATCACCTGCCTCACTTAAACTAGTTTTGCAAATTATTCCTCGTGTACCTAGTATCAAATGTCTCAACGTGTACATTGATTTGTCAAGCAAAATGGCAAAAAAGGGATGCAACGGAAGAGGAGTATTACACCTAAAGTTTGGAACGCTCAATAGTGTTACCTACAGCTTAGAAAACCCTAGAATTAATATGCAAGCTATTAGGCTCCATCTCATATGGGCCTAAATAACTATGCTTTTTACCTATTGGGCTTGTATGTCAACATATTATGTGGATTATATATAAACAATGTATTCAATAAGCTTAATATCCATGATCAATCAAAACGGAAAAAAATTAATAGAAAGGACAATTACATACTTAGTCTAGCGGTTTCTGGCCCAAAATAGCATTGTTCGAAAAATGAAAGCAATACTAAACAACTTATAGTGGATAGAAATGTTTGTTATGAGAAAATGCACCATCAAACGAGCAAAGTAAAAGGGATAAAGCTTAAAAAAAATAGTAAGATTTTCCTAAAAATATTTCTAACGTGACTTTTGCTATCTTATCTATTAAGAGGAAACAAGAACGAAAGGAGATAGAAATGACTTGCAGAGGGACGGGTATCTTCAAAATCAATACGGAGAAAAAAAATCAAACATAGGATTCCTAAATCAAACGCATGCCATTAGTGTTAGAATTTTTCCAATCTTTTTGTTTTTATCAGTTAATGTAATTGGCACATACTTTATTTTTTGAATCAGGAGATCTTCATTTATTTGATCTATGATGGTTATACTTCATCGTCATTTAGTATTGTAGTCCTTCATTGTAGTCCTTCATATTGTCAATATTTTCAGCTAGATATGACAATTGCATACTCTTATTTCATGAGATTTATAGTATAAAATTATAGTTAAAGTTCCGTAAATTGATTTTAAATTAAATATTTACGTATCTAATTATATTAATGAATTCAAATCTAGTGATATGACTTTTTCATTCTTGAGATACTGACAATTTATTTAGCTATCACAATTAATCTATGATGGACATATATGGATGTTTGAATAGAATCATTTTGCTAGAAAGTGAAAGCATCTGTTTCATTCTTTAGCTATCACAATTAATCTATGATTCTATTCAAATATTTACGTATCTAATTATATTAATGAATTCAAATCTAGTGATATGACTTTTTCATTCTTGAGATACTGACAAGTTATTTAGCTATCACAATTAATCTATGATGGACATATATGGATGTTTGAATAGAATCATTTTGCTAGAAAGTGAAAGCATCTGTTCATGCTAGAAGAGATATTTCCTAAAAAGTAACATCATGTGCTCATGCAGAAGAAATATTAGAATAGATAGGTTAAATATGTCAAGTAAGACGGAAAGAAGAACAAACAGTGCCATAATTTACCTTTAGATATCTTTAGTACTCTTGTGACTCCAATGTAATTATGGTCCCATGGTCCGTTACGATTCTCAAGCAGTTGTCCTCGACAAACTGATATTACTTCCAAAATCTCTCAGTTGATTATGCATCTTAAAAATACCACCATCCCCAAGTTAACTTAAGTGCCTCAACTTCAACTCTTCAAATCCTTGACTTAGATCTAACTCATAGTCCTCCCACATGTACAGGGTGAATTTGCTCTCTTTGCTAATAAAGAAACAAACAATATCGAGAAAAATTTGTGTATATCCATCATTTAATGCATCATAATTTATTTAAAATATTTTATGAACAATTCTATGTGATTGGTTTTTTAATAGCTTCCGCACATCTTCCCATACTTTTCAATTTTTTTATTAATTATTATGGATCTACTACCAGAATTTCAATGTGTAATCTTAGCATTCAATGTGTATTTCTGAATAATCTAATTTTTAATTATTGAGATATTTTCATCGAGTATGTCTTTAATGTTGGTATGAAAGTTATCTAAATCGCTTGCGCGTAGAATTATCAAAACTTCAAACGGGTAATGATCATTTGTTGTGAAATATTATTGATTCATGTGAAGGCAATCCATCTAGATCCTTAGATTACGTAGTGCCCCCAATATCGAGGGCTCAAATGTAATGGGCTCACCTGCACCCAAACCGTTAACAGCTTTCACATATGTAGTTCAATAATTGCCTCTCATTAGTGGTTCAATGTGAAATCAGACTGTAAGGAATTACTGTCAGAAACTTTTAGCAGAGTAGAGTTACAAATTTAAGAGCTCAAATCAGAAACTTTTAGCGCACTAGAGTTCCAAATTTAAGAGCTCTGTTTTGCAATAATGGTGCAACACTGGTGCTTCCAGTTGCGAAATATGATAAATGATGAGCAACTTTTTCCAAACTAGAAAAATAATGCTTTGGTGTAGATTGTTGAGAAATAATTCTTTCAAGTAAATAGAATGATGGAACTTTACTACTAGGTCAGTATCTATTTTGGTACTGTTGGCTATCCGTGGAAAAATTCAAATGCCAGAGTAAGAAATTCAAGTTCATGAGTCTATTTAAAAGGAGAATATCATTTGCTATTTATTTTGTGATTTGATATTTCCTAATGACATATACCTGGCCAAAAAAGTAAAATAGAGCCGGAGATGCTATTTTTTCCACATAAAAAAATTGAAGTTCATTCCATTGGGACAAACATATATAGACACGTGTCACAAGCCAATAGTTTACACGGTCGCAAAAGCTTGTGCAACACCTAAGAGGGTCGAGGCCTCTAGGCCAACCTTCTTTTTATAATGACAATACAACAAAGAACAACTTGGTACCTGATCATGTCACACCCAGCCAAGCTCAAGGATCTCCCTCATAACGGGACTCGCAACACCATTCTAGCACAAAAACTGATTTTCGGTCTGCCATGGCCTCATCAAATGAACAACATCAGCTCCCGATCAGTTTATACACGAGAGGTCATTCCCGTCTTCAGAGCTCCCAGAGATATAACATATCTATTCTTGAACTCTTAGTACAAACCACCCCGATGCTACTCTCACGAACTAGTTATATTTTCCCTTATTTGTCCCGATCCCATCACGACAATGCCCTAAGGTTGGCTCACAAGGATACATGAGTACGGGAAAATTCTAGTTCGTGACATCTAAAGGTAAAAATGCAATATTTGAGATGCAACTCGCAGATCTATAACTTTAGGATGAGGTGCAAGTCTTTTGTTTGTAAAAAATCCTCTACACACTTCCCTGTATGGATCTAGATTGCCTGCACACAAAGTCGGGTGACCTTGCTTGCAGGGACCGTTGGATGGGGGTGCCCCCTTCAGTAGGGGGGCTTTTCCCCCATCCAACGGTCCTGCACGCAAGGTCACCAGGGAATCCGTTTCCTCCTGTCTACCAAGGTCAGGAATGATTCAAACCCACCAAACAGAACCAAGGGTGTCGAATGAAACCAGAGAGACTTTATCTGCCGGCAAAAGTAGAGTTTAAACAAAGTTCGGGTGCAAAAACGGAATTTCCAAACATTAGTCCCGCCATATGAAAATAGGAACGGGGAAACATCAGTCCCGCCATCGCCTGGCCAGGGTTTTCGAACTAGAGCATCCTGAGCGCGCACTCTCTCGCTCTCTCTCGACAGTGACTCTACGGATCGATTCGATCCCGACTCGTACATCGTCAATCCGTCGAATCGCGTCGACCGGGTTGAAGATCCATGGAGGATCGGGGCTTGGAGGTAGAGAAAGCTCGGTTGCTGAGCTTGGCTCTCGAGTTCGGCTTCGACGAGCAGTCCGCCAGCAAGTGCTTGGACCGTCTCATCTCGCTCTACGGTACTCGAATCATCACTCCGTCGCCCTTTTTTATTCTTTTTTTATGCTGATTAGCTGTTGCAGAGGTTATGTAGGTATTCCCCGTCCACCGCGGTGACGATGGTGACCGTGGAATAGTCTGCTTTAGGTTTGAATAGAGCGGAGCGGGTTTAGTGAAGTAGTCTTGCTGACGGGCAAAATGTCCGGCACTGTTCCAGCTTGATGTGCTTTGGTTACTTTTTTTTTTTTTTGGTCGGATGCTTTGGTTACTTTGAATGGTGGTTTTTTGCTCATTGCCCAAATGACGCGACATCTGGTCATTAGGGAATGACATAATTGCTTGTGGTTGATTGTGCATTGCTAATAAGGGGATTTATGGCGGTCAGTTGCTATTCCCGTGATGACTTTAGAGTAGTCTACTTTGGATCTGAATTTACCGGAGCCGGTTAAATTGAGTTCATCGAGTGTTAATTGCATCCCTGTTTCTTTGTGGGTCTGGTGGAGTACTCCTATAGGCTAGTGAACTGTCTGGCTCATTTCTGAACTCACTGCAAATTACTTACAGCATCTGGCATTGATATTAATATCGTGTCTCACTGAACTAAGTACAAGTTACACATTGTAGATTGTATTTATTTGATCCCTTGTTTGCCATGGCAATTGCAAAATCATCTCTTTCTTCTTTTGGTTTCTCTTAAGGTGACGAAGGTCGAGAGTTTATCACCGTGGAGCACTGTGGCGATGACTTCCTAGCAGAACTTGCTGAAACCATGCAACATTCTGAGGATTGGGATGATTTGCAAGCTGCTGAATCAGAAGCTTGTGGAGTTTTAACCGATATGTTTGGCCAAGATATCTGTAATGATGGTGAATGCGATGTTATACCCTATGTCAATATTATAGAAGATTCTCCACAACCTGCAAAAAATCAAACTTTTCTTGAGGTGGATTCCTCTACTGATAGTGAAGACGAAGAAAATATATATGGCAGTAAAATGGGTAGGAAATCCACATGCTATATTCCTGACAAAAGCAGCACTCCAAGTAATTCATCCACTCAACCTCTGGCTGGACGATCTTTAGAATCCACGGTAAGCTTCTCCCATGGACATAGACAGTACTGCCAAACCATTTAAATCAGTGCGCCTTTTCTCTTATAATTTAGTCTCTCCTTGATCATTTCCAATTTGCTTTGATTCTGCACACAGTAGAGGACCTACACAATGTGAATCTACAAAAGTATTTAATATATTGCTTATGAGGCTTCTCATCTAATCAAATGTCCAATAGACACTCCTAACTTTTGCCAATTACGTCCAGTCTTCAAGATCCAAAATGACATATTAAAACCCTTTTGGTCATTAAAAAAGTTGATTTTAGTTTTGGATGATGTACGAATACCTATATTTCTCGAATACTTTGAGAGCATAGCAGATCAACAAAGTGTGCAACTTAGCAATCCAGCATCTTTGATGGGAATGTTTTGCATAAACGAAGGCTTGTGATTTCTTTGTGCACATTTTTCATTTTGCATGACAGTCTATGTCAGAAACTATTACAGTACTGAAGAGGCTTATTTCTGTTGCAGGACTGTAAGAGCAATCTCACTCAAGCTTCAATATCATCAATTTCAAATAAAAGACATTGCTCTCGGATTTCAACATCCAAAGAAGGGACTCTGAGTTATGAGGAATTGCAAGCCTTGGATGACATAGAATTGGCAAATGTTGTAATATTTGGAAACAAGGCATTTCGACCAGTGCAGCATCAAGCTTGTAAAGCTTCTGTTGACAAGCAAGATTGCTTCATTCTCATGCCCACTGGAGGTGGTAAAAGTTTATGTTACCAGGTTAGTGAATGCTAATATTACTAAATGTGTGTAATGATTGTATGCAGAAGTATGTGTGGAGACAATGTTTAGAGCACTAGCCCTGTTCACTTTGCTCAATGGTTCCCCCAATTACTAGACGGGTAGACCTGTATAATGAAATTTAAGCTTTAAAATGATCTTGTAATTTGCTTTATTAGCACTGTCGAGAATTTCGTGCTAAAACTTAGGGAAGAAAATGTTTTCGAGATGCAAATTAAGTGATAGGAAGTAATTCAGGTACATAAACATTGGTTCCAATGTATCGGATTGGACTAAGTTGGATAGGAAGGAAATACAGGACATTCTTCTTCTGCCTTTGAACATCTCTTTCTATTCTGTAATTACTAGAATTTGACTTTTGTGCTATGCTTCTAGGAACTTCTAATTACTTACTGGAAAATTTATCTTATTTTTGCATGTATGAAGTGTTGTCAATCATAGTTCAGGAGCATTAAGTAATTCAAAAGGGTTATTAAGTCAAAGAGCAAAAAGTTTTCAAATTACTTGCACCCAATGCAGATAGTAGATGTCTATATCTCCTATGCAAGTATGTGCATAATTGGTTTGAAATTGATGTCCTTTCATAAAAGATGGATCTCGGCAGCATGCAAAATATTTGATACTCAGAAAGATATTAATCTGAATTTATTAAGTTGAATTATCCTGAAGTGTTTTCTGTTCAGTCTTGAAGTAGTTTATATGTTTCTAGCTGAAGTAATTATGAGACAAATAGTGACAACTGGTGCTCTGATCAGCAGAAGGTGAATATAAGAATAGTTCCTTCATCCCTTCCTTTCTTCATGTGCTCTTCTGATGTTTTTCCTGGTCATTTCAGCTGCCAGCAACTCTTAAACCAGGTGTCACAGTTGTTATATCTCCGCTGCTATCTCTCATCCAGGATCAAATAATTACTCTAACCCTCAAGTATGGAATACCATCTACTTTTTTGAACTCTCAGCAAACTGCTGCCCAAGCGGCGGCTGTCCTTCAAGAACTAAGGCAAGGTTTATCTCTCTCTCTCTCTCTCTCTCTGTGTTCCTAGAGAAGTATACATCCTGCCATAGTGTGGCTATGCTCCATATCTTCTAACGGATGCACATTTTTTAGGGGGTTGACAAAAAGATCCATGCCTAAGATGTTTGCTTTAAACCCTGATTTTAAGATCTTAGTGTTATTAGAGAAGTATATAATACCATACAATCTTTATCCAGCCATAAATTGGGCAATGCTCCATATGTTGCAATGGGATTTCTATTAAAATTCTAAAGCTTTTTTTTTTTGCTGAGTGTTGCATTTGTCAAATCATCAATGTCCACTGCTTTGCCTGCCTTTTCAGGAAAGACAAACCATCGTGCAAGCTATTGTATGTAACTCCTGAAAGAATTATGGGAAACTCATCATTTTTCGAGATATTGAAATGCTTGTATAGAAAGGTACTATTTCTGATACACCGTAACTTTTCTGAAAATTTCTTTTTAACTTTTTGATACTCAACCATCACGCATTGCAGGCACAACTAGCTGGTTTTGTTGTTGATGAGGCACATTGTGTGAGGTATGTTTTTTGGCATCCTTGCCTCTGAAGCAGAGATCATGCTAGAGTTACTTCAGAAGGAATAAATATTTGTGATGTTGCCACTGCAAATCTACAGCTTGTTCCAGATAAAGAAAAGCATGGTTAACTTTTATATATGCTCCACTCAGACTCTTATTTTTTTTTTTTTTCATTTTCCTTGTTTCTAGCCATATTACATTGTCGATTTTTCACTGAACCTTCTGAAACCAGACCTTCTGTGAAGTTCTAGTATAACAGAATGCAATGTTGACATAACTAATTCTGGAATTGATCTAGTTCCTTCTTTTGGAAAAGTTCAGTGGCACATCATTAATCATATTCAAAATGCGCACCACTAAAATAAGCTCCAATGGAAATTACTATTGGAAGTAATCGGAAGTGTCCATGTTCGGCATGATAATCAGGCCTTTTAAGCTGGCTCTTGTGTCCCTATTATTCTTTTAAACTTTATACTATATTTTAACAACTTGAGATATGAGGGAAAAAAATTCTCCCATTATTGATTATGTTTCGTATGAGCTCTTTAATGGATTTGCACTGCCAGTGCCATCTCATAAAAGGAATGTACTGCTGGTTTGAACTTTTCTCATATTTTTGAATGATTGTAAACGAGTAAAGCTTATTGGTCTTTACTATCTTTGTTGCCATCATTGCAGTCAATGGGGACATGATTTTCGTCCAGATTATAGGGGACTGGGATGTCTCAAGCAAAACTTTCCTTGTGTCCCAGTGATGGCCTTAACTGCAACTGCTACTCAGCCAGTTCGTGAGGCATGAAACTTGCACATTAACCTCCAGATGATGTTGAAATAATCATTTGGGACTGATTGAAATGTGAATCCATTGCAGGATATCCTAAAAGCTCTCAGGATCCCCCATGCTCTTGTTCTTGAGACAAGCTTTGACAGACCAAACCTAAAGTACGAGGTCATAGCCAAGACCAAGGCACCACTGAAGCAGCTTGGAGAGCTGCTAAAGAATCGTTTTGCTAATTTTTGTGGCATAGTATATTGTCTCTCGAAGAGTGAATGTGTTGATGTTGCAACATACTTGAATGATAAGTGCAGGATAAAGACGGTGTTCTATCATGCTGGATTAGCAGCCCGTCAGAGAGTAGCTGTTCAAAAGAAATGGCATACTGGAGAGGTCCAGGTTGTATGTGCTACCATTGCTTTTGGAATGGGAATAGACAAACCTGATGTTGTAAGTTGAAATGGACTCTCGGCAGGTCCAGTGGCCTGCTAAATTGTCATTATTGCAGGAACTTGCAAATTATGTATTTTTTCAAGTCAAATTCTTTCTTCCAGGCATGGAACTTTGGTGTGCTGAAATTTAGTTAGACTAGGATAAAGTTCTTTCTTTACTTTAAAAGTGGCCAATTACTCTGGTCTAAGTTGATCTTCAGTTATAATGTTTTTGTCGTATTTTTTGTTGTTGGTTCGTTAATTAATTTTCTTATGGCATATGGTCAGCGTTTCGTCATCCACAACACAATGTCCAAGTCAATCGAAAGCTATTACCAAGAATCAGGGAGGGCAGGAAGAGATAACTTGCCAGCAGTATGCATTGTTCTATATGCAAAAAAGGATTTTAGCCGGGTTGTGTGCATGTTAAGGAGTGGTCGAGGATGTAAAACAGAAATCTTTAAAACTGCGATGGCTCAAGCTAGGAAAATGCAGCAATATTGTGAACTCAAGGTAATCTAATTTGTGTTCTTGACTTCTCTCTAATGATCTCAACCAAGTGATGCTTCTATTTTGTGTTTCGACTTTCCACTTTGTTCTATTGATTGTTGTTAGTTAGTCTGGCATTAACCTGGCTGGGCGCTGGATCATTAGATGGGTCTGTTGGCAACATATTCAAATCATAATAAAACATTTGGGCTAAACTCATATTCCATGTAACTGATTGGAGCAAAGTTCATCGATAAACATGAATTTCCTCACTAATTTGCGAAATTTTCAGGATAAGTGTCGGCGGCAAACCTTACTTGCACACTTTGGCGAATCTTTGGATCAGAAAGACTAAATATGGTTCTAATCCTTGTGACAATTGTCTCAGAGCCTCTTCATAAAGGTAAACCTTTGAGGTCTCAACTCTCTTGATGGCCGACAGATACCGACTTACGCATGATCTTGAGCCGCACAGTTCTTCTGGTTCCATCATCAACAATTATTGGAAGACCACATGGCAATGGATGAGCAAAGGACCTAAGGACACAGAATTTCTTCAGTTGTGATGGTCTTGTCATCTCATGCTTGTCTTTTCCCTTCATCTGTTGTCAAGTTCGTTGTCTGGAATTAATTATTTTCTTGGGGGTGAAAGAAAATGTGGCTCGACATATAAGCCGGAGAGGCACATCAGAACATGCCGTCCAGTTTTGACCGAGGAAGAAAAAGTTTGCTTGTTTCAATTCAGCGAAGATTAACAATGATATCCAATTACACAAGCACATGTTGCCTTTCTTCTTCATTCCCATTTTAAATAAGTGATGAACCCATATCATGACTGCATCCTTAAGTTAGTTTACATGCACATTCAATTTTTCAAGTAATCTTAAGAATTAATCATCAGTTATCCAACTACTATTGAACACTGCCGGCTTTCTGGTCATCAAGCATGGCGCTGGAGGACTGGATTATTCAAGTCATTAGGAGACTGGGACCTTAGATCCACACCAATGCAATGGTTTTTCACACAGCACATGGCAATGCATCTATAATTCGACAGCTAGGGATTTAACATGATTTTATTATACAACTGGGTCAGGAACGACATTAGATTCATTTTGACTTGGACGTGTCACCTGCCCAATAATGCTCTCACGTGGGCCCTTAAAACAGTTGCTTCTTTCTTGGATGTGCATTACAACAACTCATCCAAATGATTGCATAGATAATATTCGCGAGAATCGCAGGCCAATGCTTCGTACTCAAGAGGATGGTTGGAATCTGCACGATTCTGATGACGGCACGGCATCGTAAAAGGTGGGGAGCAATTGACGGTACTGTCCCAGACAATGGTTATTCTTGAATTGCCTTTTGAAGTGAGGACAAAATTGTTCCTCTGTTGGTATGTGCATGACTTGTTGGAAAGAGAGAGTTTTGGGAATATATTGGAATGGGGGGCTTCTCTTCGGCCTTAAGAAAAGAAGAAAGTTTGGGGCATCCTCATTGTCCTCTGAAGACGACAGAAGAGAGCCCTTACCTTAGAATATATCCAATCGAAGGCAATTAATTTTTTTTGGAAGCTTATTACAGAGCAGTAACTGCAGTTCAGATTGCCTGAGATTTTGCTGTTACATGGATCGAAATAGATAAATGAAAAGTAAACCAGCATTCTATGGATTCCTAGCATCACAAAAGTACCAACTAGTTGATTGTCATCGAGCTTGGTTGGCTCTGTGGTGATGTAAGCGTCGCAATTACAAGTTTGAATTGTATTGTGACCAGAAGCGATTGATTTGTGCTTTTTGGTGTAATTGCCTCGCATACAAGGAGTAAAATTATTAATGTACTGTTTAGTTTGTGATGATGGGTTCGCCATCATTAAAATTTATATTGTGGGCGATGATTGACTGTCATAATTTAAGTCGAACATTTCGTGACAAATGGAGAAATTCTGCAGTAAATAATCGGGAATAAACTGTCGAGTTGGCTTGTCTCAACCTTTTAAAATTTACTAAAAGACTAGAAGGTGATGCTCTTGTTAAAGAATTTGAAATGGTCCCCTCATCCTTTCCAAGAGCACCCTGGCACCAACTGGTTGTTGTTTATTTCATCTCTCTCTCTCTCTCGTGGTTATGACCCTGAGCCATGGACCATTCCACATGGTTTTATGTGGTACATGCGCATGAGGTCACATTGCAAGAGAGATCATATTGGACAAGGTGACTTAGGTCCCCCCAAGAAGAGAAAGGAAAAAAAAAAAGTTACAACGACTTTGATACGAGTCATTGAATATTTCTCGTTTATACATTTTTTTAGGCTTGAATTGTATCTACTAAGGCTCCGTTTGTTTCATGGAAAATATTCTTCTAGAAAATATTTATAACTTATCAAAGAAAACTATCATTCTAAAAACGGAGAAAATGTTTTCCTCTCTCAAAAGGAGGGAAAATATTTTCCACTCTTGAAATATACTCCTTAAACTGTAACAGCATCATTCTCTCTCCTTTTCTCTCTCTTCTCTCCCCTTTCTCTCTCATCTCTTTCCCCTCCCCAGCCCAACTCCTCTCTATCCCTCTCCCTTTTCCCTTCCCAATATACTAACATTTCTCTCTCTTCCCCTCTCTTTTCCCTTCCCAATAGTTTTCTCTTCCGAACAGCAAAAAATATTTTACAGTTCATTTTTAAGTTTCAAGTGAGCACCGAAAATTATTTTCATTTTTCGGAAAAATAACTTTCTGAAAAATATTTTTCGGATATGTTATATTTTTCGCGAAACGAACGGAGCCTAAATAATCATTCACCCCCAAATCTTATAGGGGTCATTCTCATAGCGTCATATTATCAACTATACTTAATGTTCTATATGTGTAAAAAATTCAAAGAACCTTCAAAATCGGGCCCGGCTCAAAGGTATAGACTATGCATGAATCAATCAAGGCATCAAGTCACCATGAAAAGTCAGCACGATTACTCCATTTCAAAAATGGGACTGTAGTGTAGTCACTTTGAATTTGTACACAACAATCACGAAAAAAAAATGGACATAGCCTTAGCAGATTTGGTACCAAAAGATCCTCACGTCGTCATGTTCTCACATTTGACTACTAAGACCAAAATTGGCCTCGTTTATGTTCAGCAGAGGGGGCCAACGTCTTATGCATGTCGGGTGGCAGTGTTTGATCCTAAACCTAAGACCTATGGAGAATCGCGTGATGGATAAAAATAGGTATAGGGAAAAGGAAAAGGAAAAGGAAAAGGAAACATGTGAATTATGCTTGACGTATGGAGTTCCATAATTCCTCCTTCTTTTTCCTTTTTTGTGGAGTTGCGCACTAAAGTCAAACTATTTCGCCTTTTCGATTTCTTTCCCAGCAAAATGAAAGCATCGCATAAAAATGACATATATAATTCCTAAATTTTAGCTCAACATACAATGTCATTTCTAAATTATTTAATGTAAAATTTTCGTTTAACCAAATAAGAGAGAAAGAGAGAGTTACCATGAATCCATAAACTATTGACAAATATGCAATCTAGTCTATAAATTTCTTTTTTTTATATAATTGACGGTTTCGAATTGGACCATATCTTTTTAACTTTTTCTTAATGACGAGGTAGGTAATTTATATGGACTCTCTTTTCCTAAAACCTAGACAATCGTTCTGTGCACATGATTCCTATGAAAAATTATTAGTTTTAACACGACATTGTGCAACAAATCTCTTCTTTTTTAGCCAGAAAGAATATGCTTTGTCATAAATTACAATCTACCAATTGGATAAAATTAGCAGAATAATCGAAAAAAATCATCATATTTATTCTTTTTTTGGCCAAAAAGGACATACTTTATCCTAAACTCCAACTGGCAAAATTAACAAGAAAAACCGAAAAATCTATCATCAAAGCCGAACCTTTTCCACTTGACACTTTCTATATTTGATAATATGGGTCATAAATGGGTTAGCTTAAAAAGTTAGTTGGGTAAAAAATGGGTTACTTAACAACCGCATGGGTCTTAAATGGGTTCTAAACGGGTCATAAATGAGTTACCTAATTAATTTTAAGTATTATTAACAAATCATTTTTAATATTATTAACGAGTCATTTTTAGACTACAAAAAATTCTGATATTCTAATTATTTTATTTTTAAAAATAAAATTTTGATTATTTATATATATTTTTAACAATACAGGTCGGGTTAGGTATGTGTCATTATATTTACACTACATGAATATAGGTCAAAACGGGTTAAATGGGTCAAATATGGTCCGACCCATAAATCCGACCCGACCTACTTGTTTGATGCCCCTACACTTTTCCGACAGGACAACAAAAGGACACCCACGAGTGACCAAAAAAAAAAACTAAAACTAAAAGGGGGAAATGGCAACTTCCTTCTCCCACTCAACTGACACGTGGCGGTCGGACGACAACTCTGACTCTCCGAGGAGAAAAGAAGAAGAAGAAGGAAAAAAATAAAAAATCAAAAGCCTTTTTTGACAGTAAGATTGCTGTCTCTTCCTTCTTTCTAGATTTTAATGCTCGAAAAACCAGTCAGGGTGTGTTTGGTTCGGCTTTTGGGGAAAGCCATTGGGAAAATGCAAACGTCTTTAGCTTAAAGGAGTTTGGTGAAATGCAAATACTGTTTGGTAAATTATAACTGAAAACTGTTTTGAGATGCAACTTTGAGAAAATGTTGTTTAATAAATATATATTTGGAAAGTGCTTTGTTGTAACTAATTTTTTTTAAAACTTTAATTTGTTTGGAATTGAAGAGAAAATATTGTTTTCACATTTAGAATAATGTAAAAGAGGCATACTAACAAATTTATAAATAAAAAATTCACATTAAATAATATCTTTTTAATTAAAGAAAAAAGTCATTTCATTATAATAAACACGAGTCCTTCAATTTTATTTCTATGTAGTCACCTTCTATATATGATCATTTTTTAATATTTTTGGAAAATTTTTATTAAAGGAAAGTATTTAAAATTTCTTTCATTTTTTTTTTCCATTTTCGCTCTTCTTTGCGCGTGGGCTTGGCTAGGCCCATATGCGAGCAGCCCAGCCCGCCTCCATCATCTTCTTCCTCCTTCCTCCTGTATGCGCGAGACCTACAGAAACCCTAGCTGCCCACCAGTCAACGCGAGATGGAGGCGAGAGGGAGGCGGAGCAGGGGACGACCAAGAGGGAGATGGAGGGACAACCGAGACTCGGCGGAGCAAGGGACAGGCAAGAGGGAGGGACGACCGAGACTCGGTGGTGCAGGGGACGACCCAGACTCAGTGTGGCAGGGGACAGGCGAGAGGGAGAGGGAGGGACGATCGAGACTTGACGGTGCAGGGGACAGATGGAGGCGAGAGGGAGAGGGAGGGATGACCGAGAGTAGGCGGAGCACGAGGCGGAGCAGGCGAGAGGGAGGGACGACCGAGGGAGGCGGAGCAGCCAAGAAGGAGGGACGATCGAGGGAGGCGGAGCAGCCGAGAGGGAGAGGGAGGCAGAGCAGGAGGCGGAGTAGCGAGAGGGAGAGGGAGGCGGAGGAGGAGAACGCGGATGAAAATGCAGGTTTAGGGTTTCTTAAGGGCAAAACCGGAATATTGACAATAAATAAGGGTAAAATGGGAACTCTCTCTCACTCTCATTGGCGTCAAGTTCGCCGAGCAATCCCGTCGCCTGGGATGGCAGCTGCCGGCATTTCCCAGTTCCATGTGCGTCTCGCCAGCAATGCCGGCTCAGATCTGTTGTCGTTAACTTGATGCGCAACTCAGCGCGTTCGTTGTAGTCCTTGCGGCACTCGGCGGGAGGTAAAGCGTTAATCTTTGAGTTCGCGTGAAGATTTTGTGATTTCCGTTTTGCTTGCGTGCGCTACTGTTCTGTTCGTGTGTGAATCTGCACTTCAGCTCGGAGTTTGGGCTTTAGCAGGCGAGGTAGATAGGTCCTGTTTTATGAGCAATGGGGCTTTTAGGAGTTCGAGAGATGCTGTGTGAATGAATCGTGTTTCGGTGGGTTTTGTGTGATGCTGGGTGTTGGCAGGAAAGGGGGTTGCTGGTCGGTTCTTGGCAAACGTGGAATTAGAATTATCTGAGCGGTGAGTCCTGAAATGCTTGCAGATGGAAATGCAGGGTATCTGCAATTAGGATAGAACACACCAGGTCTCCATTATTCATGTATTCTCGCGTAATTTTGTCTGACAAGTGGTAAAATACACTTGACTAGCATTTTCATCATCCACTCCACAACTCGAACTTTTGTCGAAGTCACAAATTTATTCTGGATGTGGTTATTGTGGTTCTTCCTACCTCCTCCTTATGTATGTAGTTTTCTTTCTGTTCTTTTTAGATACCTCTGATAGAGAGATGGAGGTGGAGAAAAGACGGTCAAAGGGAGGCTTCCTACAGTTTTTTGACTGGAATGGCAAGTCCAGGAAGAAGCTGTTCTCAAACAGTCCTGATGTACCTGGTCCTGGTATGACTGGCATTGTCTTATTTATCTAATTTATTAGTCGTGTGCCTGTGCATTGCTAGCTTGTGATAGTTTTCTGGTAGAGATGGCTCATATAGTGCTATTAATGTGCTCTCTTTCTGATTATAGATGGAGTTAAGCAAGGAACAGATGATGCTGAGATCTTGGCGAAGTCAAGGTTTCAGATGGTGGGAGTCATTTGGACCCTACTGTTGTCAAAATCCTTTTTAGTCAATGTATGAGTTCCACCTATTTGACATGCACTATTTCTTGCCTTGTTTTAGAATGTTGTTGATGAAAATGAAGTTAGTTTAACGAAAAGCGGAAGTAGCGAGTGCAATTCTGCTGCTTCAGAGACCAGCAATGAAGGATGTGAAAACAGAGCCCCTGGGGTAGTGGCTCGAGTGATGGGTTTGGATTCTTTGCCAAAGTCGAATAGTCCTGAGTCCACCAATTTCTAATGTCCATATGTTGCAAGATCTGTAAATTCTCAATTAAGCAATGGATTTCTCTTAGTGCCCAACAGCCCCTAGCATACTATTTCTCCTGTTTTTTTATAGAATCGATTGACATGGGAATCTTTATGATACTAGCAAAATATAAAATAAGTCCTTTTAGTTCTTCTAATTGACCTACTTCTCTTGGTAACTCTTTGAGACCGTCACAGGAACTCAAGCCCAAGGAAACGAGGCTCTTGACATTGCCAACAGAAGAGTAGACTTGTGACATTTTTTCATGATACAAATCTCTGTTAGTCGAGAAATCCTAATTACGTTCTACATAATAAAAAAATGCAAGGTCAAGAATTTTCAGCCGCTTTGCCACCTATGCAAAGAGGAAAAGCTGTCTGAGAGAGGTTAATCAAATTGTGAATTGGATATCTCCTGCTTTCCCTCGTAATTAGGTTTCTAACCCTCCTTTTAGCTTTATGTGCCCTCTTAGTATCATAAGCCCATGCCTCTTGTTCATCTTGCGCCACTTAAGAAGTGGAAGAACTTACTTACCATGATTGAAATCCATCCTCTCCAATGCTTTCTTATGTGGTCGCATGACAATTGCAGTACGACTAATTTTGGTAGATGCAACTTGGTTGCCCAAGAGATTGAGCTCAATCAAACCGAGGAAGCTATCTTAATCTAAAAACATTTCCTCTAAGTCTCCACCAAAAACCGGCCAGGTCGATTGAAACATAATTTTCAGAGATGATAGGCATCCAAACATTAAGACCACGTGATCGCATCAATGTGCCGTTAACCAAGCCCTTCGCCAACAGGGAAGCTGCCATCTTCCAAGAACACAAACCTTGGTACAGCTCCTTCATTTATGAGAGCTGTAGCCTCTAAAGATCACGAACCTCTCACAACGATCACTTCCCGCTCCTGTTGGTGCTGGAGAGATGAACGTAGATGTAGATGCTCCGCCATTGTCTCTTATTCTCTGCATGCATCTTGCTTCCGCTTTTTCTTCTTGTCTTGAGAAGATTATAGGCGAACACCGGAAGAAACACTGGTGCAACAAGCATCACAAAAAGAACGCCCTAATGCATCAACTTAAGAAGATCAACACCACATGCTCAGAGAACGAGTTGAAGAGGAACAAATTTCTCAAGAAACGATCCCCTAAAACACGGAGGTCCCTCCATTACTTTATAGTCCAGCGGTTAACTCCATGCGAAGAATCACAAATGCAGACGCATCTGCCACTATCTGGAGTGTGCGCTCTTGAAGAGAGGTTGCGGTTCAATTCCATCCCGACTCATGCATCGTTAATCGATCAAATTGCGTTGAACGGGTTGAAATTTCATGGAGGATCAGGGCTTGAATGTAGAGAAAGCTTGGTTGCTGACGTTGCCTCTCGAGCTCAGCTTTGACGAGCAGTCCACCAGCAAGTGCTTGGACCGTCTCCTTTCGCTATATGGTACTCGAATCATGGCTCTGTCGTCCATTTCTTTATGCTGATTATCCTTTCCAGTTTGATGTGTTTAGGTTACTTTTGACTGGTGGTTCTTATTGATTATTGGCCAAATTGCACGGCATTTGGTCATTAGGAAATGACGTAATTGCTTGTGTTGCGTAAATAATTTGTAAATTGATTGATTGTGCATTGCTAGTAAGGAGATTTATAGCGGTGACTCGGTACTCTGATGATGGATATGGACTAGTTTACTTTGGATTAGAATGGAACGGAGCTGGTTTAGTTTAGTAGTTTTAATCGCATCCCCATTTCTTTATGGGTTTGGCGGAGTAGTCCTATCGACAAGTGAACCATCTGGCTCATTTCTGAACTCACTACAAATTACTTGTGATGTCTTGTATTAGTATAAATGTCGTGTCTCACTGGACTAACTGCAAAATACATAGGTAGATTGTATTTATCTAATCTCTTGTTTGCCATAGACTTGCAAAATCATCTCTTTCTTCTTTCGGCTTTCTTAAGGTGACAAAGGTCAAATGTTTATCACCTTTAAAATACTATCACTGTGGAGCACTACGGCGATGACTGTCTAGCAAAACTTGCAGAAACCATTTAAGATTCTGAGGATTGTGATGATTTGTCAACTGCAGAATCAGAAGCTTGTGGAGTTTTGACTGATAAATTTGGCCAAGATATCCGTAATTACGGTGAATGCAATGTCATAAACGAAGTGAATATTATAGAAGATTCTTCACAACCCGTAAAAAGCCATACTTTTCTTGAGTTGGATCCCTCTACTCATAGTGAAGACAAAAACAATATGTGTCAGTATAATGGGTAGGAAATCCACATGTTCCTGACCAAAGCAGTTCACCGAGCAGTTTATCCCCTCGACTTCGGGTCAGACGATCTATAGAATTCATGGTATGCTTCTCCTATGGACACAGACGATATTGCCAAACCACTTAAATCAGTGTGTTACTATTATTTTCTCCTATAATTTATCCTCTCTTTGATCATTTCCGATTTGCTTGTGATTTTGCCCCCAAAAAAGGACCTACACAATGTGTATGTACAAAAGCATTTAGTGAATTGCTTATGCTGCCTCTCATACAATCAAATGCCCAACAGACACTCCTAACTTTTGCCAATTATTTCCACAATCTTCAAGATGCAAAATGACATATCAGAACTCTATGATCAATAAAGAACTTGATTTTTGTTTTGGATGATGTACAAATACCTACATTCCAAGACCCAAAGGTGAATAGTTATGTTGGTGAAGTGCTTATCCCTTATCGCCGAGGTTAATGGCTCGAAATCCATAGTTGCTAGCATCTTAAGTGGAGGGCCATAGTGTTGGGGTCCTATGCTAGTCTCCCCCGATGTATAGGGGCCCGGCCCTTAAGTGCCGTCCGAGCATGGGAGGCCCGTGGTGCAGTCCTCGATTATAAAAAAAGAAAAAAAAAACGTACATTCCAAGTACTTTGACAAGATAGGAGAACATCAAAGCGTGGAACTTAGCAATCCAATGTCTTTGATAGCAATTGCTCGCATAAATCAAGGCTTGTGATTTCTTTTTTTCATCTTCACGACAATCCTTGTCAGAAACTGTTACAGTGCTGAAGAGGCTTATTTCCGTTGAAGGACTGTAACAACGACACTCAAGGTTCAACATCGTCAGTTTAAAATAAAAGACATCACTCTCAGATTTTGACACCAAACAAGGGACTTTGACATAGAAATGGCAAATGTTGTCATGTTTGGAAACAAGACATTGCGATCAATGCAGCATCAGGCATGTAAAGCTTCTGTAGCCAAGCAAGATTGCTTCATTCTCATGCCCACTGGAGCTGGAAAGAGTTTACGTTACCAATTTAGTCAATGTTAACATTGTCTCAACTGCGTAATTGTTGTATGTAGTGTATGGAGACGATGTTCAGAGCACAAGCCCTGTGCACTTTGCTCTGTGTTTCCACCAATTAAATGTAAAAAGGGTACCAGAAGACCTCTCTTCTCTGGAAGAGTTTCCCCTCTTCTTCCTTGAAGAGTTTTCCCTATCGAAGAAAATAGAATGATCCCGATACCCAGAAAAACCCTACTCAGAATCTCTCCCCTCTTCCCCCCTTAGTCATCGTGGGAGATATCCCAGCGTTTAAAATGAACACACCCTACTTCCAAAACCCTAGAAATCAAATCTCTTCCCAAGCCACAGTTTCTATAGACCACGCATTCACCAGCTTTCCATCCACAACAAATCGCCCTCACCCTTCACCAGATCCCATTCCATTACCCTAGAAGATACAACCCTGGATCTTTTTTGATCCCCACTTACATATAAAAAAAAGTAGGTGTCTGGGCACGACACCCCTCTCAAGATAGAGCTCCCTTCAACAAAGGCTGTCCTGTCCCTGGTTCGGAATATTCTATAGCTCAGTCATCAAGATCTTCCACAGCATTGAAGATGGAGGGAAAGGAAGGTTCGTCTTCTTGTCAAGGTTATTTGGTAGCTCAAAAAATAGCTGTTGGTAATCCGTCCCCTGCACAAAACATTGACTCATTAGACGAGAAGGAAAGAAAGATAGCAGCGTTATGCAAGAGAATGGGCAGTATGTGCTCTAAAAATAGCGTAGTCAAGGTGGTCGAGGAAATTCCTGAGGAGAAATGGCATAGATGCAATCTGGTCCTACTAGGACAACTTTTCCTTGAAACCGGTTATCCATATCTCAAAAGGATCTCTGCGAGAGGTGGCTAGACAAATAGGTGAAGTACTGGAAGTGAAGATTGATGACAATGAGGCAGGTATATGTCAATAGGGGAAGGTGAGGGTTAACCCGGATCTCTCGAGTCCGTTAATGCCAGGTGTAGTTGTATGTTTTGAGTAGGACCAATTCTGGGTGGATTTTAAGTACGAACGTATTCCACACTATTGCTACTTGTGTGGCAAGATAGGGCACTATGCAACTAATTGTGAAGAGGTTCCATATAAAGTGGATGATCCTGGTATGATTGGGAAATTGAATTATGGCTCGTGGTTAAAAGCTGACGCAAGAGAGGCAAGCCCAATCTGGAATTTCTTTTATGGGTTCGACAAAACCTTGCTCGAAGGGGATGAGGTAGTCCCAGCAAAACATAGTAGAACAAAACCTTCAACTCATGCCAATAGACAGAAACCAACAAGATGATCTAGTGGACGTGGCAACCCTAACAGATAGAGGAAAGCAGATTGCAAATACTCCAGCAGTTCCTAAAGCTGCTGCACAGTTTCCAGCCCAAGCTGAAATAGTATGGAAGATGGCAAAATAGAAGAAAACTAAACTGCATGAGGTAAAAGTAAAAAAAGGGGTTGTATTTCCCCTTTAGGGAAGAAAATGAAGAAGAACAAAATTCCCTCGATTCAAGACGAAATTATAAATGTCCTTGATGAGTCACGTTTTCTGGATACTCCCGTGAGAAAGAATTGAATCAGTGGGCTGTGGTGGCTTGCCCTAATAAGCCACCGGGGAATAGATGAAAATCCTATGTTGGAACATTCAGGGTTTGAGGCCTAATCTAACATTCCAGCATCTTAGAGCCTTAGTGGCTCATGAAAGGCCTAGTATCATTTTCATTATGAAGACAAAAAACAAGAGAGAGATGGTGGATAGAATTCTAGAGAAGATTAAATTTTCACTCGACCTACTATCTTGATCCGAGAGGTTGTGTGGGGGGTCTTACAACCATGTGGCAAATGGAGGCAGAGGTAGACATACAACATTCTGCTGATGAAATAATAAATATCACATGCTTAGATTATTCGACAAACTCAAGAATGCGTGTTACCTTTGTATATGCTCCGACGGATTTCCAATTGAGACAAGGATTATGGCAAAAGCTCAGAACGATCCACATGCATAATGATTTACCTTGGCTGTGTATAGGGGATTTCAATGAAGTACTTTACCATTGGGAGAAAGAAGGAGGGAATCGGGTGGAAAATTACAGAATGATGGCCTTTAAGGATATGTTGGACAACTGTTCATTGATGTATATTGAAAGCAAGGGCTGTTCATTTACATGGTCAAACAAGAGCGAGGGTGGAGCTCTTGTAAGAGAAAGATTAGATAGAGCAATATGTAACATAGAATGCCGAGTCAACTTTTCCCTAGCAGAAGTTTATGCATTACCGGCAATCGGTTAAGACCACAGCCCTCTCCTACTAGATTCAACCCCAAATAATGGGAAAAGAAGCAAGAATTCAGATTCGAGGCTTATTGGCTCGAGGATCCAGAACATAAGGAAGTTGTGGCCAAAACCTAGGGAGAAAGAGAAAGGCAAGAAGGCAGATCATCCAGCGAATTAGAAATGTCCAAAATGCTTTTACAACATGGAGTAAGAAACGGTTCTCAAATGCAAAGAAAAAAATCTCGAGACTTACAATAGAACTTATTAAGGTATCAAACACAGCTTCTTCGGAGGCGCTACAAAAAGACATTCAGGAAATTAAAGATAAACTCGAGAAGGTCTGGCGATAGGAGGAAATGTACTGGAGCATGAGGTGACAAGTGAAATGGCTTAAATGGGGAGATCGAAACACCAAAATTTTCCACGCAACTACAATTCAAAGGAGAACCCGCAATCGGATCTCAATGCTGAGACTGGATTATACTACTTGGTGTAGAGACATTTATGTGCTGAAGGAACATATTACAGAGTTTTACAAGTGTTTATACACTTCTATAGGGGAGAGAAACTACCAACCGATACTTGACCAATGCCCTAATCTAGTGGATGGGGAGACAAACACAGATCTCATGAGGAAGGTGTCCCTTGAAGAGGTTAAAGAGGCGGTCTTTCAACTAGGAGACACCAAAGCTCTAGGCCCAGATGGTCTTAATGGCCAATTCTATCGTCACCACTAGGAGGAGATCAAGTTGGATGTTTACAAAATGGTGGACGAGTTCTTCTCCCTTGGTAACCTAGACCCCCAACTAAATACAACAAACATTATTCTTATCCCGAAGACCAAGACCCCGGAGGTGATAGCAGAATTTCGACCTATTAGCTTATGTAACTTTAGTTACAAAATTATCTCCAAGGTCATGGCTAATCAAGTTAGAGGATGGCTTCCAAATATTATTGCCCCGAAACAACGTGCTTTTGTAGGTGGTAGACAAATTCAAGATAAAATTCTTCTGGTTCAAGAAGTGCTACACCAACTGAGAATTGGAGGGAAAGGAAGAAAATTCCAAGCGGTACTGAAAGTTGACATGCATAAGCCATATGACTGGGTGGAATGGGACTTCTTGTGCGATTGTTTGAGAAAGATGGGCTTCTACGAAGCATGGGTTAACCTAGTCTACAAATGCGTTTCCACAATGAGCTTTAGTGTGAGAGTCAATGGAGAGTGCCATAACTCCTTTAAACCTTCAAGAGGGCTCAAACAAAGGGACCCTATTTCGTCATATCTCTTTATTCTAATGGGGAATACACTGTCCATATTGATCAAGGAGGCGACTGCTGAAGGAAGCATAAAAGGAATAAGCCTTAAAGGAAGTTGTCATACGCTTACACACCTCCTCTTCGCAGATAATGCTATCTTTGTCCTGAATGGATCTATCCTTAAGTGCCAAAATTTGGCCAGTACCCCTTCCCAATACTGTTTTGCGTCTGGGCAAGCTATCAACCTCGACAAGTCTAGCATCACCTTATTAAAAACTGCCATACTTCTTTAAAGAACAACACGGCTGCAGAACTAAGGGTCTTTATTTGGGAAAAAACGGGGATATACCTTGGTATTCCATTAGATTGGGGATCTTCTAAAAAACAGATGTATGCGTGGATTTTGACATGAGTAAACTCCAAGCTGGAAGGTTGGAAAGAGAACCTTACCTCTAAAGCGGGTAAAGATATCTTGATAAAATCAGTGATTCAAGTTATTCCCCTGTATGCGGTGTCTATTTGTAAAATTCCGGTCCCAATTTGCTGAACAATAGAGAGAAAAACATCAGTTTTCTGGTGGAAGCAGAATGTAGCAAGAAAGGGCATTTACTGGAAGAGTTGGGACCTTTTGAAGAGAATGAAAGAAGAAGGGGGATTGGGTTTCAAAGATCTGGTTGATTTCATCATGGTAGCACTTGGCAAGCAAGCATGGCGGTTGGGTACAAATTCTAGTTCTCTATGTGGTCAAGTCATGAAGGCCTCATACTACCCAACCTCAGATTTTTGGCAAGCCAAAAGAGAATCTAGACCGTCATGGGTCTGGCAAAGCATACTTATGGGCAGGGAGACCATTGCAAATGAGATCATATGGTAGGTGGGTGATGGCAGGGATATAAAAATAAGAGGTGATCGATGGCTCCCATGAGGTATACTACATGGCCCAGCAAACCAAAATGACCCTACTAGAGTTGAAGAAACAATCCATCAGCATACAAGAACCTAGAATCATGAGAGACTGGAGGAACTTTTTAATGAAGATGAGGCCAAGGAAATCGAATGTATCTCGTTGGGCTTCAGTTTGAGAGCAAATAAATTGGTGTGGTCAAGCAACAAATAAGGAGAATACAGTGTGAAAAGCGGATACAACAACATCAGGAAGCAGAATGCCAAACAAACCAACCCATCAGCCTCCACCTTATATCAACCACCAAAAAGCCTATGGACCTTTATGTGGAGAATCCGATGCGAACCAAAAATTCACCATTTCATATGGAGTATATGCAACATACGCTACCTACTAAAGAAAACCTACATAGGAGATCGATGTTACCTGATCCCATTTGCCCCATCTGCTTTGAACACCCAGAGACAATAGAACATATGCTCCTCCTGTGCCCTTGGATGGAAAAGGTATGGTCAGACCCCGATTTTCATTTCAACACGCCACCCCAAGCAGTTCAAAGAATAGATCGATGGGTGTCTGAGAATCTTACCAAAGAAGCAAAATCTAGATTGACCAATTTTCTAGCCAAAGCTCTATGGTTGGTTTGGAAGGAACGTAATGCAACAATCTTCAAGGAGAGAAAGCCTTGTCCGAATCATGTAATAGTAGAAGCAATAGAAAACACAAACCATTTCAATAAAGGGAACAAAGGTCGACTCGTAAAGGAGGGAGATGAGACATTACTTGAGGACTGCAGGCGTTTGTCGAAGCACCCAACACGGAGAATCCTCATTGACTACTCGTGGAACGCGACCTCAATGGAAGGAGCTATTGCCGGCATTTGCACAGATGAAGAGGGAACCATCGTTGATGGATTCTCCCACCGAATTTTTGCTGCTTCTGCTTTCCAAGCAAAAACCCTAGGTGTTAGATCGGGTCTCTTTCTAATAGGGAAGATGTTAGCAAATCTAGTAGTGGATTCTACTGTGCAAGATAAAGAAGATGAAGTGCACATGTGGTCTAACTGTTTGGCGGTTGTCAATTGCATAGGAGGGGACAAGAAAGCTCCATGGGCTGTGGAAACAATGATAGAAGACTGTCAGCTTATCTTGGGCCGCAACAACTAGTTTCTTTTGGCCCATTGCCCACGCGAATCAAATAGAGCCGCAGAGTAGGCCGCTAAAGCTACTAGAGAAGGCTCTATCTCCCACTTTGGATCTCAAGGCCATCGAACTGTCTTGCTTTTTTTATTAATGTCGGACTTAATGTTGTTGAACAATCTATCAGTATGAAATGAAATGAAGTTTTTTGTTAAAAAAATGTAAAAAGGGTAGACCTATATGTCAAAACTTAAGCTTTAGTATGATCTTCTGATCTATTTTGTTAAGCGCTGTTAAGAAGGTTATGAACTTAAAGAAGTAAATGTTTTCAAATGAAAATTAAGCAATAGGAAGTGATTGAGGTAGATAACCATGGGTTCCAATGTGTGGCATCAGACGAAAGTAGAAAAGAAGGAAATCCATAACATTATCGTTCTATATTCGCACATCTCTCTCTAGTCTGTAGTATTTCAAGTTTAATGTTCATGCTATTTTACTGGCATTGCATGTAGGGAAATTTCTAAGAACCTTCAAAATCAAGACCCTAAAAAAAGGCTAATTTAGATTGTGAACTAATCAATCAAGGCAATTGGATTACGAGTCACTAGTTGCCGAGGAAATTTCATAGGATAACTCCATTTCGGAACTAGGCCTGCAACGAATCCATTTGGGAAAAGGGACATAGCCTTAGCAAATAAGGTAGGTACCTAAAGATACCAGACTGAAATTGGCTTTATTTTTTGTCAATGAAGGGGGTAAACGTTTTGTGTAGCGGGTACAAGAGGTAAGAAAGGGAAAGGAAGAAGAAGGAAACACATGAATTATGCTTGATGTCTTCATATCCATAGCTCCTTTTTTAGGGGAGGGGTGGTGTGGAGGAGATGTGCACTAAGATCAAACATATTGTCTGTTAACATGAGCTGTCAATTAGGACCTTAATAGGAGAGTTTTTCTATTTAAGGTCTTTGTATATTATCTTCTGATTTGTAGGAGATTTTTTTATATTAGGAGATTCTAGGGTGGCTTACGTTGGTGTATATATGTGTGGTTATATTCTTGTAAAAAGTGAGAACACAGATATAAGAAAATTGTTTTACTGTTCAACATGGTACCAAAGCAAATGATCTAGGGACTCTGTGTTCTGATCACGATCTGAATTCCTTGTTATGGCGTAGCCTCGCGTGGTTTCGTGCGAATTACCACGCTGACTGCAGGCTTTATCGGGACTCATGGCGGATGACAATTCACCCATCGAGATAATTCCTTCAGCTCTAGCGGAAGGCACTACGAAGGTTCCAGGAGGGACTTCCACTACCGATTCTCTCCTTGAAACCTTGACGTCCAAGTTGACACAAATCTTGACTCACCGTCAGGCATCACCTTCGCATGCTGAAAACTCTGCCCCACCAATTGTAGTCAAGTTAAATGGCCATAATTATGGCCTTTGGTCCCAAGCTGTTGAGATGTATATCCCTGGGATGGACAAATTGGGATATATCAATGGGGATTTGCCCTCTCTAATTCCGATCGACCCTAATTTTCGAAAGTGGAAGACTGACAACAATACAGTTAAAGGATGGCTTATCAATTCCATGAACCCGACGTTGATTGGAAACTTTATTCATTTCCTAACAGCAAAGGCAATATAGGATTTAGTGGCTACTACATTCTTTGATGGCACTGATGTCTCTCAAGTATATGATCTAAAGCGACATTTGTCTCGACTAAAGCAGGTAGGTGGCCTGATTGAAAAGTATTATAATGATCTTCAGGGTTTATGGCGGGAGGTTGATTTTCGACGGTCTAATCCCATGACTTGTCCTTGTGATATCAAACGTTACAACGCTCTTATGCAAGAAGACCGTGTACATCTTTTCCTTGACGGGCTCGATGATCGCCTTGACCAAGTCAGGGCTGACGTTCTACAGATGCATCCATTCCTGACAGTGGAGGAAGCCTATGCTAGGGTGAGGAAGGAAGATGTACGCCAAGCTGTTATGTTATCTGCAATTGAACCATCTAGCACCGCAGCAGCCCTAGCATCACGTGGTGAAAAGGTTATTTCACACTTTCTCGACACCAACAACGAGTCCAAAGCTCTTCAGATGATCCCTCCTAATACTATGTCTGGTGGAGGGAGGATTAACAAAGGTTCGAAGGCTAAACTACAACATTCAAGAGGCTGTGCTCATTGTGGTAACACTAAACATACACAAGATACTTGTTTTAAATTGCACGGTTATCCGGATTGGTGGACGGAGTTGCAGAACAAGAAAAAGACAGAAAATTCTGTAGGATGGGGGCAAGCATCATTGGCTACCGAGACCTCACCCCTTTCTTTGGTGCCGTAGGTAGATGCTACCAATACTTCTTATGCGGCTCTCAAAGGTAGCATTGGGTGTGCACTTGTTAGTAATTCTCAATGTGGCAAGGAAGGGTGGATTGTTGATTTTGGGGCAACGGATCACATGACACCCATTAGTAATGATATTATTTGCTACACCACTCCAAGGAGATAGAGTATCTATAATGCGAATGGCACTAGTTATCCTGTCACTGACGCTGCCAATGTTGATCTGACACCTTCTTTATCATTGTCTCATACTTTATTAGTGCCTTCTCTGTCTAATCGTTTACTCTATGTTGCTCAACTTACTAATGCTTTAAAGTGTTGTGTTCTTATGTATCCGACTTTTTGCTTATTTCAGGATATCCTCATGAAGGAGATTATTGGTCGCGGTACTAAAAGGGGGGGTTGTACTATGTTGATGACTTTCATGCAGGTCGAGCACATCACACAATTAGTGGGTCTACTAATAAAAAGAAAGCGATTTGGTTGTGGCATCGTCGTTTAGGATACCCATCTTTTGGGTATTTGAAACATTTATTTCCAGACTTGTTTTATAATTTGTCAAATACTGAATTCCAATGTGAGACATGTATTTTGGCAAAAAGTCATCGTGTCTCTTTTCCTTTGAGTTTTAATAAGAACACCAAGCCATTTTCTTTGATTCATTTGGATGTGTGGGGTGCTTCACCGCTTACTACTTTATCTTGGATTCGTTGGTTTGTAACATTTGTGGATGATTGTACCCGGATGTCTTGGGTTTATTTAATGAAGCATAAAGGTGAAGTGGCAGCAATATTTCGTATGTTTCATCGGATGATTGTAACATGGTTGGGGACTCAAATTCGAGTCATTCATAGCGACAATGGTGGGGAATATATTAACCAGCATCTTGCAGCTTATTTTCAAGATCAATGGCTTATACAAGAAATGTCTTGCACCAGGACACCCCCAACAAAATGGTGTCGCTGAGAGGAAAAATCAACATATCCTCGAGATGGCACGGGCACTCCTCACAGGTGGTCAGGTTCCATCTTGTTTTTGGGATGCCGTCGTGGTTATAGCGGTACATTTGATGAATAGAATGCCCTCTCGTGTGTTGAACTTTCAGACTCCACTTCAAGCACTTGCATTCCATGTTCCTCTTCCTTCCATCATGACACTACCTCCCAAAGTGTTTGGGTGTGTGGCATATGCCCATCTCCACAAGAACCAACGGACAAAACTTGATTTGCGTGCGGTGAAGTGTGCTTTCATTGATTATGGCACTCATCAAAAAGGATATTGATGTTACAATCCTGCTACCAAAAAAACCCATATAACAATGGATGTCACATTTGTTGAGTTTGAATTTTTCTTTCCCATATCCAATTGTACCTTTCAGGGGGAGATTACTTCTAGTGAAAGGATAAATTGGTGGGAAGGTGGTATGATGGCAGGGGTTGTGGCTAGCAACGGTGTGGTCACGGATCATGGTAGGACATCGGAAAATGAACAGCAATACACTAAGGACTCTAGTCATCAGGTTGATTTGGTGCAGGAGACACATGAGCAACCTCAAAAATAGCTCCCTCCACTTCAAGATACCCTTCTTTAGTACCTGACAATTCTCTTGGGGATACTCCTGAGGTAAGTTCTCTTACCACACATAATTCTTTTGTTGATACTGATGTAGCTATTCGTTATAAATTGCTCGAGAAACATAATTGTGGCAAGTCTCCTAAAAGGTACTCACCAGATGTGGAAGAACGAAGGTCAAAGTATCCGATCACCAATTATGTTTCGACGAAACAGTTGTTGGGACGTTTAAAGGCATTTGTCTCGAATGTTTCTACAAGTAGAGTTCCTAGCAGGAGGCGTTTAGGGATCCCAAGTGGGTTCATGCAATGCAAGAAGAGACGGAGGCTTTGTAGAAAAATAAGACTTGGAGATTTGTTGAGTTACCAAAGGGAAAGAAGGTAGTAGGATGTAAATGGGTCTTTACCATCAAATATAAAGCGGATGGTTTTGTTGAGAGGTACAAGGCACGTCTAGTAGCAAAAGGATATACCCCGGCCTATGGCGTGGACTACCAAGAAACATTCTCTCTAGTTGCAAAACTGAACACTGTGCGAGTATTGTTATCACTTGCAGCAAATTTGGACTGACCCTTACAACAATTTGATGTAAAGAATGCGTTCTTACACGAAAATTTGGAAGAAGGGATATACATGGAAATCCCACCAGATTTGCTTGTGCTGATGAATCGAAAGTGGTATGTAAACTTGAGAGGTCGTTGTATGGATTAAAGCAATCACCACGAGCTTGGTTTGGTCGCTTTAGCTCTGCAATGAAAAGGTATGGGTACACTCAAAGTAATTCGAACCATACATTGTTCCTGAAACGGCAACATGACAAAGTGATGGCATTGATTATATATGTCGATGACATGATCATCACAGGGGATGACTTTGAGGAGATCACAGAACTTCAAAGGAGACTAGCAAATGAGTTTGAGATGAAGAACTTGGGGGGCCTAAAATATTTTTTGGGTATTGAAGTGGCCAGATCAAAGGAGGGTATATTCCTATCTCAACGAAAGTATGTGTTAGACTTGTTGGCTGAGGTAGGGATGTTGGATTGCAAACCTACCGATACCCCTATTGTACAGAATCATAAACTTGGGGTTTTTCCTGATCAGGTATCGACCAATAAAGACCGATATCAAAGGTTGGTAGGGAGATTAATTTATCGATCGCACACTCGGCCTGACATTGCGTATGTTGTAGGAGTAGTAAGTCAATTTATGCACGCTCCTAGTGAAGATCATATGAATGCCGTAGTTCAAATTTTACGCTACTTGAAGTCAGCACTATGGAAAGGATTATTCTTTGCAAAGAATAATCACCATGAGGTGGAAGGATTTACGGATGCTGATTGGGCTAGCGATATCTCGGATAGGAGATCGACATAAGGATACTTCACACTTGTGGGAGGAAATTTGGTTACATGGAGGAGCAAGAAACAGAAAGTAGTATCTTTGTCTAGTACTGAAGCCGAGTTTCGAGGGATGGCTAAAGGACTATATGAGCTTTTGTGGGTAAAAAAATTGTTGACAGAACTTGGTTTTCCACCTAAGTCAAGAATGCAAATGTTTTGTGATAATAAGGTTACGATTCAGATTTCCCACAACCCGGTTCAATATGACCGCACTAAACATGTTGAAGTTAATAGAAATTTTATCAAGCAAAATTTGGATGATAGGGTAGTGAGTTTTCCATTTGTCAAATTTGAAGACCAGTTGGCAGACATACTTACAAAGGCTAAATCGAGTCGAGCATTCCACAGCTCACTTGTCAAGCTAGGTATGAAAGACATTTTCTCACCAACTTGAGGGCGAGTGTTAACATGAGCTGTCAATTAGGACCTCAATAGGAGAGTTTTTCTATTTAAGGTCTTTGTATATTATCTTTTGATTTGTAGGAGATTTCCTAATATATATGAGATTATGGGGTGGCTTATGTTGGTGTATATATGTGTGGTTATATTCTTGTAAAAAGTGAGAACATAGATATAAGAAAATTGTTTTACTGTTCAACATTGTCTTCTCTGTTTCTTTCCCGGTAAAGATAAGTATCATCGTCATTTCAGTAAAATGACGTTGGCAATGGAGAATACTTTGGCGTAGAATCTTGTTTGGACACGAATGATACTAAACTCACAACTGTCCAAGCTCATCTTAACAATCACGCCCCGATGCCATGTTCCCATGGGGCAACAGTGCCTGGGGGGCACTACTCTCGTTGGTTCGAAATACACCTTCCCTGTTTTTTCAACAAGTTTTTAGATTTTATCCTATCTTGATATGATTCTAAAGCAGTAAATTCTAACTAAGGTCACCCTTTTATGTCCAATAAATTTCTAAGTACTGTATGCTATATGACATACGATAAGACTTTTTTTCCTTTTAAATTGAAGTTGTCACTCTGATGAGGGGGATGGTCCACATTATCTAAGAAGAAGATAGTCAACTTAGCACATTGTTGTCAAATACTTGTAATCTATATCAACTAAGCATGTTGTTGTCAAAAATTGTATCTTAGTTTGGAAAAGAGACAATTCTGTAGGTGAAACAGCAAGTTTTTCTTGGTTATATTCAAAAATTGTCCGATATGTTTGAAATGTTGATCAATAGATGCTGAATAAACTAGTACATCATCAATGTAAACAAGAATGAAATCTGAAAATGGATTAAAAATGTCATTCATTATTCGTTGGAATTCTGAACGAACATTTTTTAATCCAAAAGGCATTACATTCCATTCATACTGTCCGAAAGGAGTAGTGAATACAGACCTATCAAATTCTGTGACCTGGATCTGCCAGAATCCAGACTTCATATCGAATGTTGAGTATATCTGTGAATTATAAAGTCGTTTAACAAGTCCTTTTTATAGGTATTGGATACCTAATCCATTTAAGGACTTGGTTCAATGGTTTATAATTAATCACAAGACGAGGAACTCCTCTTTCAAGTTCTGCGTTTTTATTTACATAAAAAGCTAAACAACTCCAAGTGGATTTGCTCTTTCTGATGAGCTTTTTATCAAGAAGATCTTGAATTTCTTTTTGACAGAAATTCAATATTTCTTGATTCATTTGAGAAGATCGGGCCTTGGTTGGAATATCAACTTCAGAAAATTATGTTTCATAAGGGAAATCAACAATATGGCTTTTCCTGTCCCAGGACTTGATACCAATCCAGCTAGATTTTTTTTATTGAATTTTCTTACCTTCTGATTTATTTGTAACAGGAAACTGCATGCATACCCATGCAAAATAAAATTGTTGGATCGATTTATCTCTCCTCTTTTCAGTAAGCTATTTTCCTAACAAATTTTATGCCAACTGCAAAACCAGAAGAATGCTTGTATTTGTAGGATAAACATTTCAATACATTTCATGGTCAATTTTGCTGGCCATGACTTTGTTTTGGCCAAATGTTGTTTACGCCTCGTTTCTAGGGTTCTTTACACCACCCCCCCCCCCCCAAAAAAAAAAATCTCGTCAATTCATCTATTTCTCTTCGTTGGACGATTCATTATATGGCAATGAATACAACCTAGCTATATAATCTAAAATGTGTAGGTGTTGTATATACTGAAAGGTTTTCCACAGTTCTATTTTGATTTGAGGACATTTCTCATACTCCTAGTACCGCACTATCAAGCCTGGAGTTAAAAGAAAAAGGAAAACTAAAAGTCTAAAACGAATGCTCCTTAATCCTATAAAAATTTACATAGTTATTGTTCAAAATGGCTGTGAATGATAGGATCTTGGTGTAAAATGTGATAGAACTCCCACCAAGCAATCTCAAAGCAAATCGCAGGCATGAAATCGGAGTAAAAGAAATAAAAGTTTTAAAAACATGAACAAAACATAATCGGTTCTCTTGGTTTATCAGGTTCATCCAATTATATGGTCGGTTCACAACTTTCCAACTTCAATTCAATTCAGCCGATAAGGTTGTGACTAGTGTCCTGTAAGTAGTCAGACACAAAGCTACTGCCCTTTGGCTTAATTCCCTAGACACTAGTTAAGCAACTAAGCAAATGAAGTGTAGAGTGAATACATCAACTTTAATCGCACATTTCTCATGTAATGTTCAACCGATGTTATGAAAATTAAATTATTTCATGTTAAATAAATTTAACAAATATTTCAGCACGACCTGCATTATATATGTGCTGGTATTAATAAATTTGAACTTGGCTCAACAAGCTTCTTCGCCTTGTCTTGAGCTCTGGAAAAATTAAGCCAAAGTTCAATTACACAATTTGGTGTAGTAGAGTCCGATTATCAACCAATCAGATGACCCTTTCAAGTTTTCAATTCAAACCGAATGAGTAAACTTTTGGTAATAGCTCTTTTCACCCTCCTAACAATTTAGTCCACATTTTCCACTAGTCTTCAACAGTAGCCAACGCCAGAGAAAAAAAGGTTTCAGGTACAATAAAGTAAATGGCTGCGTCTCTTCTGCTTTGAGATTCATGCTTAGATAAATCAACTTTGAGACTATACGATCAAAGTGATTGCAAAATGCCTACATATGAATTTTCCTGTGTAACTAGACTAGAGAGATGATTTTACACCAACGACAAATGCTTTTATTTTCCGTTCTCAACATTCTTTCAAATGAGAACCTACAATCTTCCTAAAAACATTTCCATTGAAACTCTTGGCGGCAATTGACAGATTATTTGTGAAATCCATGGCATTCACTTTTTCCACGAAAGGAGTTAGTCCTAGTCAAAAAATTGTAGATTGGAGTGGATATCTAACTGGTAATCTTGTTGACAAATCTAATTTTATGCGTACCTCACACGTATAGAACCACCTGCACATGCGGTCTTCCTGCAAGCCATTTGTGATTCGGCCATTGCCAAAGAATGGCATGATGCCAAAGCTTGCAAAGGACGAACACACCACATGAGAAGAGGTCGCTTCATATCCAGAATCATTTGAAGAGTATTAACAACACAGAGCACATGATAAATGCCATTTAGGAAAGAACTTCAGAATGGTTTTCCAGAATGACATAGCTCAGTCCTGCCCGCATCTCCATCTTGGGCGCTCCAAGTTCCATGAAATGCAGCTTGAATCAACAAAATGAGGATATGACTAACTCATTATCAATAATTGAAGATATGCGAGATCACAACATCACGATTTACCCCCTGAAAGATGAGGTACAAATTTGTTAACATCATTTACACTAATGGCTGTTGGACCACAATTAATAGAGACTTTATTAGCCGGGCCAATGAAAAAGAAAACAATAGGCTTAATAGGAGTAAGTAATTAGCAATAGCACTTTTCGCGTTTGTGTTCAGGAACAAAATTGATGTTAAAAAATTATACTGAAAAGGTGAATTGCCTAATCTACAAGACAGAAAGATGAATTTATTACTTAATCATTCTCAATATCCAATTGGCAAGATCAACAATTCAGGATCATTTGTGAGGATGTCGATTTTAATTTTACGAATCTTATGCCGCACACATGAGAACTAAGCTTATCAAATCAGAAACCTATATGACAACATTCAAAGGAAATCATCACACAAATAAAATAATAGAAAAGAAGGAGCTTAGCCGTGCATACCTCCCTTTGCAGAGCCTCGTTGAGTTCAGGAGTGACATCATTAGAATGCAACCACATCAAACAACTTTGCATTACGTAACATAGAAAAAAAAAATAACCAAAATCAGTAGCCACTCATTTGGTTAACAAAGAGATAGAACCTAACAAGCATAAAAAAATAGATTCAATCTAAAAAAAATTACATTTATTATTGTTTAGGTACGCACTATTTGACAAGCATCAAAACTTCTTGAGGACACTCCAGTTGGCTCACGAGCCTCTTCAAGTTTGGCACATAAGACGGTCCTCAGCTGTCACTACTTTTTCCTTTGCAAATCCCTTATCTTCATTTTGATCACTCTCAGGTTTGGAAGTTTGAGATCCTCAACCAAGTGAGCCACACCCAAATCAGTCATGATAATACAATTCCATGACAACAATTTGATCAAATGGGATGATTAGCAAGTTGTTGAGCTCTTCACCCCAGCTTGTTTTGTAGATGGGCAAATAATTGTCCAACATGCTAAAGGTCATCAATACAGCTGATTGAATTGAAGTCCCAAAGTAAGCCTTGATCATTACATAGGCCACCAATCTTGTCATGGAAGCAGCACCGTTTTAACTTCGTTAATAATATTGCAATACACTAGTTTGACAACTGGTAATGTTAACATGTGTGCATTCATATCTGACAGACTAGCCAAAACCATTTTAGCATTTTTTTAATCACCAACCAGAAACACTTGAACCTTCTAACTTATTTTAGCTCAGTTCATGATACTTACTGGGAATTGATGCTCTTCTTAAAAGGTTTAGGAGGAACATCAGGAGATCATTAAAAAACTTGATAGGGTTTCATTCATCACGAAAAATCGAAAGGCATTTGTCCCAAATAGGACATCCACCATAAGTCAAATTTGACACAAGAGAACTTACAAAGGAACTCGAAATGGCCAAGGATTTTTTCAAAGAAAATATAAATTTGGACAAGGAAATTCTGGGCGAAGTTTACAATATTGAGTAGCAGAAGATCATCCGCCTCCAGGTGAAAATTTCAAATCCTCGGTTTACCATCCCTAAGGAATTCTTGTTACCCATGTTTGAAATTTCCATTTTTGCCTCACAAGCTGCTATTCTGTTTACAGTCTATAAAACCTGCCAATGGAAGGATAAATGAAAAACATTGCTATAACGTAACCAACAACATTATATGTAGGCAAATATGAAGTTTCCAAAATCAATAAGATAGATACTTGGTGTAGAGTAAATCATTCCTAAAAAAAGTTGCTTCGAGAAAAGTATTACTCTACTCGCTCACACTAGCCGTTAGAGGATGAAGAATCTTACTAGATGACCAATGCCTTCAACAGACATTTGGTTCGACATTTTGATCTTGGCTGCAACATCATGTCAGCTTCTATGACCAAGACTAGCACTTTAGGAAAGTAGATAACTTATTCATGGAAAACCTTTTTTTTCAAACCCAACGGTAGGTACTTGTGCTGGTTGAGAGCTCCTCTCTCATCACCGAGGTTAAGCGTTCGAAATCTGCAATTGCTAGCGTCTTAAGCGGGGGGCCATGGTGTTAGAGTCATGTGCTAGTCTCCCCCGGAGGTATAGGGGCTCGGCCCTTTGGTGTCGTTCGGGCACGGAGGGCCTGTGGTAGATTCATCATTCATAAAAAAAAAAAAAAAGTTTTTGTCAAAAGAAGATAGCAATGAAACGTAGGTCATAAGTCTTAGAAGAAACATGATTGTTCACTACTTATTTACCTCTTTTGAGGAAACATGACTCGTCTCACTATTGTAATATGAGGTACAAGATTCATCACACCATTATCACTGCAACATAAGATTTCAACAAATAGAACAATACAAATCTCTTTCATAATTTCTGAAGACATTATTTTCTAGATAATTTTGGGGTAGCTTTCACTGAGTCACACCCAGAAATATCTGGATTGGGTAAATCCAACTCTTTTAGTCCTCGAATCTAAGTGAGTTTCTGGAAATTTCGAACAATTAGAGACCATAACTTTTCACATCCTATCAAATCTGATAAAGTCTCCAATCATTTGCATCCTGTAATATCCAAAAATTTATGATCTTCGCACCGTCAAGATGACCCTGAATTTGATCTAGATTGTCCCACATGGCAATCTGTAATTGCCTCAAACACCATGATTTTGGACAGAGAAGCCATTTAAAGGAATTTTGCAATTATGCATAGTTATGTACTCCAAGAACTCCAAATTACCATGGCCTTGAATTTCAACTAGGTTATCACAACATGATGCCAGCAATTGTTTCAGAGAAATTAATTCTGAAAGGTCTAATCTTTCAATGGAACTGCTACCGAAATCCACCAAGTTTCAAGAGCCTTGAGGGAAGCTCAGGGATGTCTTCAAGTAGATGGCATCATTGGAGATGGAGTTGTTCTAAGTGGATTAGGCTGGAAAGCTGTGGGAACCGGGGACTTTGATAAGGGACCGACAGATGTGTCAAGCTCTGAGTGAGGCTATAGCAGCAATTGAAGCTTGTTACAACCCTCTAGGTCAAGGCGTTGGAGAGAAGAAAGATTCTAGATGCTTCTTGGTAGGTCAGATATCGGTGCCTCAGTGATATCGAGAGCCCCGAGCGAAGAAAAGCCACTGATGTCAAATGGAATTTCCCTTTCATACTACGACATGATATGAGATATAGAGTCCGCAGGTTTTTCAACCTTCCAATGGCACTGGGGATCTCTTCAATTGCAAGATAACTAATGTTCATATGCTAGAAATCTTATAAATCCTCGATTGAGCTAGGGATTTCTCTGAGTAACTCACAACACGGACATGAAGTTGTTTTAGCTTCCCCAGGGATGAAGTGAGAGATTAAGTGTGACATTCTGAAATTTGACCCTGTTTCGGGATAAATGAAAGAATGTATATTTCATCGATTGTATTTCAGTTAAATTTCACTCGGAATTGATCACTCTCGAGAAGACTAACCAAGAGGGAAATGCTAACTAGGAATTGTTTATGTGGACCTAAGGACTTGAACGTGGATCGGCGCTTGGACCATAAGGGTCATCAAGGGAATATCTTGGGCCATCATAGACCGATCTAAGATTGGTTTTAGAATGATTTGCTAGTGTTATTCAATTGGTTCACGGGTGACTCCGTTTGACCATAGTATAATTTGCGAATTAATCTAAACTAGAGTTCTAATGATCGCGATCTTCTAGTGATTGAACTTTATGATTACATGGAAACCAATGTCACCATGACTAGAGAAAACCAAACATGACATGATTTTGAATCAATCGCAGGTCGATACACGTAACACCTAAAAAGCCACCCGTTAGTTTGAAATACACTGAAATCGCAATTGATCGATTTTGATCACGAATTTGCCGTCGAAATTGGGTATCAAACTTCCGACGTCTTCAAGAAGGAGTATTTGTCAGACGACATCTCATTTTGTTAGTAGTTTTGATGGTAAAGTTTGAAAAATCAAAAGAAATCACGCGATCGGCCCGAAAGTTGAAAATTACCATTTTGCCCTTAGTTCGGTTATCATTTCTTTTTCGGTTGGATAATCTTGTTAATTATCTTGTAGCTGATTTATTATTGGGATAAGAAGCACAATTTTGCTTTAATTAGTTTTATTTATCAAGGTTAAATCTTAGCCATTGAATCTTCTTTTGTACAAGATTGATTCTTAGCCTTTGGATTAACTTTATCACCTCTTTAAAGAGAATTTTCAGCTTTCTCTCTCTCTCTCTCTCTCTCTCTCTCTCTCTCTCTCTTCACCATTTCATATGGCCACCATCTTCATCAACTCAAGTTCTCTAAAAATTCTAGCCATTTTTCCTTGCTTCCTGCTTAGTTTTCACCTTCGTTGCAACCACGTTTTTGGAGTAGCGATTCAGAGCCTATTTCGTCTTCGTTTGTACACGTTTTTAGCTTACTTGTTTCCTAAACTTTGATTAGGTTAAAGGGTGATTTTTGGATGCCAAAACTTGGATTTCTTGTATGTTTTGGATGTGCCATCATGTAGTTATTGTTATGGCATGAATTAGAAATGTTAATATGAAGATTCGAGTGAGAAAAATGTGAGTTTTGTGGGCTGCCAAGGTGAGTTCCGAATTTGAGTTTGATGATGTCATGGTCAAGCATGTGATGTCACATGTGCATTTATGAGCATTTATGAGAATGAGGTCATGGATGATGCAAGGAGAAGATATTTTGAATGATACAAGGAGGAAATATTTTAGGATTTACGATATCATTTATGATAAACATTAATTAATCGTGTGGCCATGAATGATAATCATGTGGTACGTTAATTAATCGTGTAGTCCGATTATTAATCGCGTGGCCGTGATCGAGAATCATGTGGTACATTTGCTAATCGTGTGGTTCGATTATTAATAGTGTGGCCCTGAACGATGATCGTGTGGTGTATTTACTAAACGTGTGGTCCGATTATTAATCGTGTGGCCGTGAACGATGATCGTGTGGTGTTTTTGTCTATCGAGTGGTTCGATTATAATTGCATGGCTTAATTTGTTGACCGTATGGTCTTTAGGGCCTGAGCATGTTATTTTGATGGAATTGACTGGTTGCATTACCCTGAGGTGTGTTTATGCAGGGTTGAGAATTAAGCCTGAGGCATTTTTACGTGGGCTACCCTCTGGCAGTTTTACCCGAGCTACCTGAGGCATGTTTACTCGGAGTTTAGTTGAGTCAGACAAGGCCAATTGTTGCACACCTAAGGCGTTTACGTGAGTAGTGGCGAGGGCCTAAGAGGTGCTTATGCGGGTCAAGAAATTTCTGAAATACAAATTGAATTATGCATCAAATTGTGCTTAGTGTGGTTGTGCGCTTTTGAGCATATTGTCTCTAAATTGAAATGTGGTTTATGCAATATTATGTGACTAATTGGAATTTTTTATGCTTATGATTTTATCTTTGTGATGACTATGATTGTCTCTTACTATGAATAGAATAGCATGTTAGGGTATTCCGAAGGTACGTTTTACCCTAATCGGGTTTAAGGAGTGGACTTATTGTATCTCATTCGTTGTTTACAAACTATTTCAGACTTGAACCCTTGAAATGAATACTCGACCGGAACATTTTGCGGTGCCTATGGATATAGAATCTATGGATACAGTGTTCCCGACAGGCGAGGACAATGAGTATATAAGTAGAAATAGCACAGTATGGGTTGATGAAGGCGAAGCATACTGGAAGCCTCATACCTTTCTAGCATGGTTTTGCCGAGTTAGGGATATGACGTTCGGTCCCCTCAATGGGTTTGACGTGATGGAGTAGGTCACTGGGGCTTGATTTAGATTTTTCCTCATGATGGAGTTGTGACGAGCCCAGATACCGGACTGCATGATTCAAAACCAATGGAGCTAGATCCCGAGGATATGGAGTCTGATGTTCAGATCATCACTCTGAGTTCTGACTTAGAGTATATGGAGTCTGACTTGTCAGAGGACAACAGTGGTGTCTGAAGATCTAGAAAGCCCATGATCTTTTCCATTATGATGATGGCCCAAAGTAGGGTTGTTAGACCTCCCGCACCATCGACCCCTTTTGATGTCTATGGTGTTGTAGTCCTTGGCCTCTAGTAAGGCTTGTTTTGGTGTTGATGTAATTAACATTTGCGTATATGTATATATGTTGCCTTGTTGTTATTCAAGACTCTTTCTTCCTATCCACCATTCCATACTACATTTACAGTACGAAAACTGTATTCATTTTCCCATTTGCATCTTGTTATTATTTCGTGTGGGTTGGCGACAAGCCTGGAATGTCGCATTCATATCATCCGGAGTGGGATGTTATTGTACTCGTAAGGTTCAGGGCGTGACATTGAGGACACAGATGGACCCCTGGTCACCAAGCTACCAATCCCATGGAGTTGGCCGGACTCTGGAGATCATGACAATCCAAACTATTAACCAAAACCAGATGCATGTAGCCAAATCCCGGCCTCGCATGCTCGAACATGCTTCGCCCATGGACAAAGTAGACATGGTGAAGAAGTCAGCGATCAAATCATCGTGGTGGAACGACCCGGAGAAGAAGAGGAAGAGGAGGGTGGCCATGTACAAGCTTCGTTCAGTCGAAGGCAAGTTCAAGGATTCTTTCAAACAAGGATTCCAATCATTTAAGCGCCAATGCTTGAGCTTCGCATGCCGATTCTAATGGAATACTGTGTTCATCGTCATCAAGAGAAAAAATGATGAGATCCGTCGAGAGGAAGCAAAGAGGTTTGCTGTGTTTATTGGGTGTTCATCTTTATATGTATATAATGGTCATCAGATATTCAGAAGAGTGCCGCAATGTTCGATCTTACCAGTGTAATGTTCGTCGGACTCGTTGTTTCATTCATCGATCTCCTGCATTAAAAACATAGAAAATGAGAGGACTCTTATGTGATAGTAGTAAGTATTTACAAATGCCAATTTTTTTCTTGTCGAATTTTCTGACCTTTTGATTTATTTGTAACATGATTCTGCATGCATGCCATGCAAAGTATAATTGAAGGATCTATTCATCTCTCCTCTTTTTAGTAAGCTCTTTTCCTAATAAATTTGATGCTAACTGTAAATCTATTGTATCTGTCAGATTGACATTTCGATCCATTTCGTGGTCGATTTGGTTAGTGATGACTTTGTTTTGGCCATATATTATTGATGCCTCGTTTACGGGGTTCTTCAAACCCCATAATTTCTTCAATTTATCTATTTCAATTCCTCTTCATTGTACGATTCAACATATTCGCAACGAATACAACAAAAGCTATATGATCTAAAATGTGTGTGTTATATAAACCAAAAGGATTTCTGTAGTTCCATTTTGATTGAAGGACATTTTTCATACTTCTAGTACCACTCTATTGAGCCCGAAGCCACAAATATGAGGAAAACTGAAAATTCTGAAACATACCCTCTTTAATCCTATGAAAACTTACGTAGTTGTTTTTCATATTGGCTGTACTTTATATGATCTTGATGTAAAATGTGATAAACTCCCAACAAACAATCTCAAAGCAAATCGCAAATTGCTGGCATGAAATCGAAGCAAAAGAAAGAGAGGTTTTAAAACCCATGAACAGAACCGAATCGGTTCTCTTAGTTTAACACATTCATCCAGTTATCCCATCGATTCACAGATATCCGACTTCAAATCAATTCAGCTGATAAGATTGTGATTCATGTTCTGTTTGATGTTTTGTAAGTAGTCAAACACAAGGCTATTGCCCTTTGGGTTAATTGCCTAGACACTAGTTAAGCAACTAAGCAAATAAAGTGTAGAGTCTATACATTGACTTTAATTGCGACTTTTCTTGTCTAATGTTCAACCGATATTTTGACATTTAATTTATTTCATGTCAAGTATGTTTAACAAGTATTTCAACACGACCGGCATTATATGTGTGTCAGTACTATTTCGAGCTTGGCTCAACATGCTTCTTGGCCTTGTCTTGAGCTCTGGAAATATTGAGCCAACGTTCAAGTGCACATTTGGTGTAGTAGAGTCTGACCATTAGCCAATTAGATGACCCTTTCAAGTTTTTTGTTCAAACCAAATGATTATATTTTTGGGAATTGCTCTTTTCACCCTCCCAAAAATTTTGTCCACATTTTCCAATAGCCGTCAACCGTAGCCAACGCCAGAGAAAAAATTGATTCTAGGTACGATAATGTAAGTCCCTGTCTCTTCCGCTTTTAGCTTCATGCTTAGATAAATCAAGTTTGAGATTATACGATCAAACTGATGAATGCTTTTATTGATAATTTTACACTGACGACGGATGCTTTTATTGTATTCAATATTCTTTCAAATGAGAAACTACTGTCTTCCTAGAAACGTTTTCATTGAAACTCTTGGCTGCAATTGACAGATTATTTGCGGATTCCATGGCATTCGCTTTTTTCACGAAAAGACTCTGTCCCAGTCAAAAAATTGTAGATTGGAGTGGATATATAACCGCTAATCTCATTGACGAATCACATTTTATGCTTACCTCACACATATAGAACCACCTGCAGGTGCGGTCTTCCTGCAAGACATTTGTGATTTGGTCATTGCTAAAGAATAGCACGATGCCAAAGTTTGCGAAGGTCGAACACACCACATGACAAGAGGTCGCTTCATATCAGAATCATTTGAAGAGTATTAACCACACAGATGATAAGCGCCATTTAGTAAAGAACTTCAGAATGTTTTTTCATAATGAAAGCTCAGTCCTGCCCGCATCTCCATCCTGTGGTGTTCGAGGACTTTCTCCAAGTTCCATTAAATGCAGATTGAATCTACAGAATGAGGATAGGATTGACTCATTATCAATAATTGAAGATAGGCGAGATCGCAGCATAACAATTTATCCCATGAAAGATAAGGTACAAATATGTTAAACATGATTTACACCAATCTCTGTTGGACCACAAGAACAGAGACTTCGATAGCCGGCCAATGAAAGAGAAAACAATAGGCTTAAATGAAGTAAGCAATTAGCAATTTCCTCGTTTGTGTTCAGGAACATAATTGATGTTAATAAAATTATGCTGAAAAGGTGAAGTGCCTAATCAAAAAACAGAAAGATGTATTTGTTACTTAATCATTGGCAAAATCCAATCAGCAAAATCAGCAATTTGGGATCATTTGTGAGGATGTCAATTTCAACTTTAAAAATCCAATACCGCACACATGAGAACTGAGCTTATCCAATCAGAAACCTATATTACAACATTCAAAGGATATTATCACACAAATAAAATGATAGAAATGGAGGAGTATTATCAGTGCATACCTCCCTTGCAGAGACTCGTTTTGTTCAGGAGTGACATCATAAGAATGCAACCACATCAAACAACTCTGTATCAGGTAACATACAAAACAAAAAATCAACAACCACTCATTTGGTTAACAAAGAGATAGAACCTAACAAGCATATAGAAAACAGATTCAGTTTAAAAAAAACTACATTTATTATTGTTTAGTTAAATGCTGTTAAGAGCAGATCAAGTGTTTTGGATCTTCACAAATGTCAAAACTTTCTTAGGACACTCCATTTGGCCCACGGGCCTCTTCAAGTTTGGCACACAAGACAGTCTCCAGCTATTGCTGATACTTCCTCTACAAGAAAGCAACACCCAAATTAGTCGTGATAAAACAATTCCATGACAACAATTTGATCATATGGGATGATTAGCAAGTTATTGAGCTCCTCGCCCCAGCTTCTTTCACAGACGGGCAAATAATGCTGAAGGTCATCAAAACGGCTGATTGAATTGAAGTCCCAAAGTAAGCCTTGAACATTACATAGGCCACCAAATCTATCATGGAAGCAGCACCCGTTCACCTTCCTTGATAATATTTCAAAACAACAGTTTGACTACTGGTAATGTTGAGGGGGTGTACATTCAAATATGACAGACTAGGAAAAATTATTTTAACATTTATTTTTATTACCAATCAAAAACACTTGAATCTTATAATTTATTTTAGCTCGGTTCATCATACTTACTGGGGATTAATGCTCTTCTTAGAAGGTTCGGGAGGAACATCAAGGGATCATTAAGAAACTTGACAGGGTTTTAATTCATCATGAAAAATCAAAAGGCATTTGTCTTAGACATGACATCTGCCCTAAGTCAAATTTGACACGAGAACTCACAAAGGCACTCAAAATGGCCACATAATGGCCAAGAATTTTTTTCAAAGAAAATTTGAATTTTGGACAGGGAAATTCTGGGCGAAGTTGTTATATTGAGTAGCAGAAGATCATCGGCCTCCATGTGAAAATTTCAAATCTTGGATTTACCATCACTAGGGAATTCTTGTTTACCTATGTTTCATATTTTCATCCTTCCCTTACAAGCCGCTAACTGGCTGCTAATTTGTTTGCAGTCTACAAAAGCTGCCAATGGAAGGATAAATCCATCGAGTTTCCAGAGTCTTGAGGGAAGGTCAGGGATGTCTCCAAGAAGATGGCATCCTCCAAGATGGAGTCCTTCTAGGTGGATTGGGCTACAACGCTATGGCAGCCTGAGACTCTGATTAGAGACCACCAGATGTGCTAAGCTTGAGGGAAGCTTTGGCACCGATTGGAGATTGTTACAACCAGATAGGTCAAGGCGTTGGAGAGAAGAAAGATTTTGGATGCTCTCCAGCACGTGAGATATCGGTGCCCAAGAGATATCGAGAGTCTACAGATTTTTCAACCTTCCAATAGCACTTGGGAGCTCTTCAATCCCAAACAAATAAATGTCTAGATGTTGCAAATTCTGTAAATCCCCAATTGAGCTAGGGATTCCTCTCAGTGAGTGACAATATGAGGCATCTAGTATCTTTAGCTTCCCTAGAGAACGAATAGACGTAGAAATCTAAGTAATACCAGTCCCACGTAAGTAAAGTTCTTCTAAATCTTTTAATTTGCCCACTTCCTCTGGTAGCTCCTTGAGACTTTCACGGTAACTCAAGTCCAAGGAAATGAGGCTCTTGAGTTCGGCAATAGAAGGGTGGAGATGCTCTAGTTCGGAGCAACCGTACAAGTTGAGAATCTTCAACTGGGTGAAAGCCGAGAGATTAGGAGTACTTCTTAAATTCATACACCATGTAAGGTTGAGAGCTCTTAGCCGTGTTGGCGCCTAATACAAAAGGAGAAAAAGCTATCAAAGAATGAGCGGATCGACCAAACAAAACAAACTGAAAATCGTCTTACCAAACTCCATATTTCCCAATCCTCTGTGATTTTGTTCCATTCTAAATCTAGCACCACTAATTTCAGCAGACGCAAATTGGCCGTCAAAAGAGACGAATTGCTTTCATTGATAGTCCATTGAAGCCATATTACTTCAGAAAGGTCTTCATCTCCGCTTGAAGCTGCTCAGATCAAGACATCGAACCTCCTTGGGCACTGCAAGTATTTCAAATGGTTCACCTGTGTGAGTTCGGATATGGCGAAGGGATTCGACGAGACAATCAATACGTGGAGGGTCTAAATTGTCTTTTAACTCATTAGTTCTCTCTTTTTTAAATCTTCTTTTTTTTGTCATTTTTTTTTTGGAATCTTCATATCCTGCTTTTTTAAATTTCGCATTAGCACAATTTGTTATCTTCCTATCCTTGCTGGACATAATATGGACACGTATACTCGCATTTTTTATGACCTTTCGGAATTTGAACAAATGACTTGAGTGCAGCATTGTAATATTGGTTAAAGATACACTTTTTAGATTTTGACGGGGATTGGAAAAAATCACTCCCAAAATAACTAAAGTTGAAGCGATTTTAACTTTCTTCCACAATATTATTTTTGAGCAAAGCTTGCCACAAGAAAGTTTTTCGAGAAATATTACTTATTTTTATAAACCAAAAATAGTAGGATTTTGCTAAAAATATTTTTAAGGGAATTTTTGCTGTCTTATCTATTCAGAGGAAATAATAATGAGAAGAAATAGAAATAACTAGTAGATGGATGGGTATCTTCAAAATCTAAATGGAGAAAAAAAATCAAACATTCAGTTCTTAAATCACAGGAGCACCACAACACATTCGAATGTACTAGCAAGCAAGCACATATGATAAGAGTGATTTTTTTTTTCAATCTTATGATTTTGAGTGAATTATCAGTTATTATCATTGGCACATACTATCTTTTTCTTTTTTTAACTAAGAAATCTTCATTTATTTGACCTACATCTTCATTCATTATTGTAGACCTTTAGATTATCAATATTTTCAATTAGATATGAGAATTACATGCTTTTAGTAAATGAGATTTATAGCATAAAATTGTACTTAAAGGATTTTAATTTGTTATTCAATAAAATATTTATAGATGCAATTTATATCAATGAAATGATATAATTTTTTTTATCCTTGAGATACTTATAATCCATTTAGCTGTCATAATTAATCTTCAATGGACATGGATGGATGTTTAAATAGAATTATTTTCCTAAAAAGTAAGACCATATGCTTTTCCTAAATGAAATATTAGAATAGATCAGATTGAATAGAAAAAGAAAGGAGTGTCATATCTTACCTCATTTTGTCTTAGTACTCTTATGAATCCCTTATAATTGTCATCCCATGGTCCGCTACGATATTCAAGCGATTGTCCTTCGCAAAAAATGCTCCTCCCAAGATCTCTTAGTTGATCATGCATCTCAAACTTGCCATCATCTCCAATTTTAATTAAGCACCTCAACTTCAAATTGTCAATTCCCAAACTTGGATAGGGGAGCGCGTAGGAGACCCGTGTGTTGCTGATTTTTTTAGGATGGAATGAGGAACGCTAGCTAGCTTTATGGACACGACTTTTGTTTGTACAGAACTTGTATAGATGCGAGGTCTTGTAAATAGCTAAGCACTGGACTTCGTTGTTCGGATGCATGTCGCTTTTAGTAAATAAAAGTTGAAGTTTCTCGTTTTTGGTTGGTTGTGAATTTTCCATTTAAATCATGTTTCCACTACTAGAAATTAGTATATGGGTGTGATGATGACTCTGAGATTTAGCCACCAGGGTCTTCGCCCTAAAGCTAGGATCCAAGAGGTTACAAGCACCATGGAAGGAAAAGGATCCATTATTCGGTACGCAGGACCAAAACTGGTTAGCGGCAATGGTGCTTGGGTGGTGGTAGTGCCTCACAACTGTTGGTATTAGAGCTATGTCTTAGGGAGTGATAAGGTTAGAACAAAGACGATAGGACTAGAAAGATGGAGAATTAGGAAAACACAACAAAGGCAAATCGATAAACTAAAACTTTGGTTTCACATGCTTAAGGACATGTTTATTTCGTCTTTAGTCATTCAAGTTGAGTGCACATGAACCTTATGCTAATGAGTTTGATATGTGCAGTCAGTAAGCAAGAACAACAAGATCGAGAGCCGGCTCACAAACTAGTACTTCAAGGGATGAATTATCAAACACTCTTCCTCCTACTGACCCCCGCATTGAAAGAATTCTAGAAGCCCTGGCTCAAGTAGGTGTAATGATGGAATGACAAGCACAAAGACAAGTGGCCTTGGAAGGAGGAAATCGCTAGGTACAGAATCTTTTTGAGCAATTTATAAGATTGAAACCTGTTAAGTTTAGCGAAATGGGAGGTCCAAAGGAGACGGAGAAGTGGATCAATGGGATGAAAAAGATATTCCGTTTGTTGAATTGTAATGATCAGGATAAAGTCACCCTTGTAGAGTACCATCCCAAAGGTATCGCCGAGCATTGGTGGAAGGCCACCAAAGGAACTGTGATTCCTCCTAAGGTAGAAGTTACTTGGGAACGGTTCCTAAGGGCGTTCTATGCTAAATATTTTTCAGATTGTGCCCGAAATAAGAAGGTAATGGAATTTATGAAACTTTGTCAAGGTGATATGACGGTAGATCAATACAAAACTAAGTTTTCATAACTATCTAGATATGCCCCCAGACTGGTGGAGCACGGAGAAGATAAGGCAGTTAGGTTCATGGAAGGACTAAAGCCAAATATCTGAAAGCAGTTAATGCCTTTTAATATTAAGGATTACAACGAATTGTATGAATGGGCACAATTGGTAGAACATGTAGTGTTAAGAGAAAGAATAAAGACCACTTTGATTGGAAAAGTAAATGTTCCTACCAGTGCAAGCTATTTTCGCTAACATAAGAGACCGATTTGATTTGCAAAGAAATAATCAAATAAAAAGAGGAAAGTGGAGATGAATCGGAAAATGAAAAAAAAAAATGGAGACACTGGGTGTTGCAATTAGGAAATGTTTTAGTTGTGGGCAACTTGGGCATCTCTGTTGGGAGTGTTTGCGGAATAGTCAACCAAAAATTGATTGGACTACAAACCCCAGTACCACGACAACTTGCTCCTCTGTCAAGTGGTAGGAATCCACAAAGACCTCCTGCACAAGGATGAGGGCATGCATTGACTAGAAAGGAGGCAGAGGCATTTGGACAGTAATCACAGGTACGATTTCTATTTTCAAAATAAAGGCAGATGCATTATAAGATACATGTGCCACACATTCATTTATATTGGCTAGATTTATGGATGTGTGTGAATTGAAACCCGATAGGTTGCAAGTTCCCATAAGTGTGACCACAACGTTGAAGGATTCTGCCCTATCCACATTGATTTGTAGGAAATATCATTTGAGGATAAGTGGTCAAGAACAAGAGGTCGTTTTAATAGTATTGGTTATGCATGATTTTGATGTTATTTTGAGGTATAAATTGGCTTAGTAGCCAAAGAGCTAAGATAGATTGTCACAGGAAAATGATCCAATTTGAACCACATAACCAGTTAAGTTATGAATTTTATGGGAACAAGACAGGATCCTTCATTGGTGATAATATCTACAATGGAAGCAGATAAACTTTTGAGAAATGGATGTTTTGGGTACTTGGCAACCATTAAGGATCAAACCAGTAAGGAAACTGAGTTTGAAAGGGTGCAAGTAGTTCAAGAATTCCCAGATGTGTTTCCGAGAGAACTACTAGGACTACCACCTCATAAGGAAACAGAATTGTAATTGAGCTGTTATCAAGAATAGAACCAATATTAAAGGCTCCTTATAGAATGACCAGTTTAAGAGTACATAGATGAAAATTACTTAACGAACTAGTTAATGTGTTGTTCACTCTACGGATGGAACCGGAAGTTTACTTAAAATTGAAGAGAAGCAGCAAATTGACCCAGAGATTTCCAAAATCTGCAAAGGGATTAAGAAAGATAGCAAGGACAAACTATCTGAAATGGATGATAAGATATCTTATGTGGAAGAACCTATTCGAATTTTGGACAATCGAGAAAGAGTTATTTCCCTAGGTAAAAGTATTGTGGAAGTACCACAATACAGAAGAAGCAACTTGGGAAACAAGGAAGAGATGAGACGTCTCTATCCCCAATTATTCGAAGAATCTAATGATACTTAAATTTCAAGGACAAAATGTTTAAAGGAGGGGAGAAATGTAGTAGACCAAATTTGTTGGCAATGATACCCCGAGGATTCAGATACATGCCAATCTCTCTCTCCATTGAGATTATGAAATCCTCATATTGTTAGACGTGGAGATCGTGATTAGTCGTGACATATCCTAAAGTTTTGCTAAAGGAATTGCGAAAATTTCATTCTTGGAAAACTATTGGTTGAGAAAATTTTTCTGAAAATGACTTTCGGCACATCAACGACGAGAAAGTTTTGCGCCTTATTAAAACTCATCATAGTTAGATGTCTGATGAGAAACGCTTGGTAAATGTTCCATAAGACCACGATTGAATAATGTTTCAATCTGCTTGGACGCCCATCACTTGCGTATTCGGACAGCATGTGAACGGAAGAGCGGTGGACATGCATTAGGGGAGCTGACCGACACTTGTGGGAGAAGCTTCCTTCACTCTTTCAAATTGCCACTTTTGAGCCCTTGGGTGACAAGTGGAAGAAGTTCTTCTTCCAAGTGTCAAGATGCATGCAAAACAAAGAGAAACTATAAAGAAGAAAACCCAAGAAACCCACACACTCACATTCTTCTGATTCTCTCTCTCTCCCTCGTGCATTCCGCCTTCAGCATTCACTATCCTTCTTCTTCATCATTCTTCTTCTCCTTCGCAAGAAGAATTGCAGAGCCAATAGCTCGAGCTCCACCGTTCAGCCACCACTCCCGCAAGGACGTATGATAGCTCGGAATTGACCACCCGTTGCCTAAGCCGATACTGCTCGAAAGGCAAGTGTGGGATTGCGTTCGTCGTGCGTGCCTTTTAGTTTAGATGAATTGGACTGTTGTTTTGTGTAGATTGAGCGTTGCATGTGTGCCCAAGTGACTCCTTTAGACTTGTCTGGAAATTGCTTGAGCTTCGTGGAAGGGAAACAACAAGTTGATTATGTTTTGGGATAAGGTGGGTTGGAACCCTCGCAGCTTGTCGATTTTTTCCTGAGCGTGAGAAGAGGAATTTGCCAAGGTCGTCTTCACAAAAGTTGTTCTAACTTGACCATCTACAACATATAATTATTTGAGATTTTTTTTTTGAATTTGAAGAAGCCCTGGTTCGTTCATTTTCCAGAAGCTCCAAAACATGTTTTAGAATACTGTTTTCTATCCCTAGTGTGCCCGTGGTATTTTCAAGCTTTCTGTATTGCAAATTTGGATTGGTGATCTTCAACTTAATCCGATGTCATTTGGTTCGTCTTTTTGTAACACTAAGGTGCGACTTAATTCTAGGTATTGCCCTGTTTTCCAGTTTGATAGATGACCCATTTTAATGGTTTTGCTCAACGAATTTTGAGTGGATGTCTTCTTGAGAATTTCTTAACCATGTCTTAACTTTGACGCGGTGAAGTGTCATGATCTTAAAAGGACAGATTTTGTCTCATAGAGGGGACGAATTAAGTGATTCAACAGAATTGTCCTTCGGTTTGTGTTGAATTTGGAGTAAGAGTTGTTTAGCTATTGATTATGTGATTCTTGTCTCAATGAACTAGTGATTGAATGAAGGTCTTGATTGCTCCCCTTTCACATACTAATGCTTGAAATACATGCATATTGGATAATTGAATTGCTGCATTTTAGAGGCGGAATTCTAGTTTTGCATGTGACGCATGTGTGTGATGGAGGGAGGAATTACCGTGTATAGTAAGTCGCGAGGCATGTTATCTGTGCATTGTAAGTTGTGATGCCCCTGAGTAGTAGGGATGCTCCGAGTGAATAGAAGGTCTCGGTAGTTGAGGTGGAGGCCAGAGATACTTCCAGGACGGGTTGCCGCATTCGTGGGTATGATTGGGCAAATCCGGTAGTTGGGGGGGGGTGAAAGCTGGATGACATACCCTGGGTCAAAATGCGATGCCTCCGAAGGGGAGACACTTGGATTGGTGTCCGGAAGTTGCACGCACCATGTGGGTTCACACCAAGGATGTTGTGCTACGAAGAAGAGATGATTGTCTCTTGAGTGCAAGGATGGCATTGGTCTTGGCTGCATGGTGGGGTTTGCAAAATGAATTCACATAATGCATGTGGATGGGTTCTGTTGCATTGAGCACTAGAAAGTGCATATTGCATTGCACATGACTTGTTGGTAATCCTGAATTGATTGTCATACTATATGAAATGCATGAATGAGCTGAATGTTTGGTTGGTCTAGGAAAGAAGTGATAAGACCACATTGCTTTGCATTTCGTTGGGCTTAGTCATGGTTGCATTGCATTTGAACTGTTGCTGATTTTTTACCAACAGAGTCGAGTAGGTATGGGACAAGTTATGGGTATGCATTTTTTCCTCTTGCACCGAGATATATCATCATTTGAGTTGTTGATATTTATGTGTTCCATTTTCTTACTAACCAAAAGCTTACCTTTTTACGGGCTGCTTTTTCAGATAGTTTGTAGCATGGCCAGCTTACCAGGAGATCCCCAGCCCAGTTAAGGTATCGTAGACGATCTTTTTCATGAGTATACCGAGTTCCATTATTCTGACAACCCTGGGCGGGGGTTTCTTCCTTGCGGAGACCGGTATAAAGGTCAACCGTAGCCACGACTAGGGACTGCTCACCTACCGCTTCTTTGCAGTGTACGCCCATATCGAGGGTGTTGGTCAGACCACTTCGCTTAGCGGACACGTTTCAAGGAGGAAGTGACCATGGCCCGGCGGGAAGTGTGTAGGAGGCCCGTGTGTTGCTGATTTTTTTAGGACGGGATAAGGAACGTCACCTAGTTTATGGACTCGACTTTTGTTTGTACAGAACTTGTATAGATGCGAGGTCTTGAAAATAGCTAACCACTGGACTTCGCTGCTTGGATGCCTGTCGCTTTTAGTAAATAAAAGTTGACGTTTCTCGTGTTTGATTGGTCATGTATTCTCCATCTAAGTCATGTTTCCACTGCTAGAAATTAGTGTATGTGTATGATGATAACTCTAAGATTTAGCCACTAGTGTATTTGCCGTAAAGCTAATATCCAAGAGGCTACAAGCACTAGGGAAGGAAAAGGATTCATTGTTCTATACGTCAAACCAAAACTGGTCAGTGGCAACGATTCTTGGGTGGGGTTGGTAGCGCCTCACAAATTGTAATTAGGACCGGGTTGGGATCGAGGATTAATTATGGGTGTACCACGGGTGAATTTAGACTAGATAGGCAATTGTTGGTCAAGAGTTGGCTAATTAAGGTAATCACGCCCGTAAATTTAGACTAGATAGGCAATTGTTGGTCAAGAGTTGGCTAATTAAGGTGATCGCCCCCGTAGAATATCAAACGATAAATTATCATTTGAATTAGGAAACTGAGCGAATCTCTAATTGGCGTACGATAAATTATCATTTGAATTAGGAAACTGAGCGAATCTCTAATTGGCGTACTGAGGCGGGTTTGAGTTAAACGATAAATTATCATTTGAATTAGGAAGAATTAGGAAACTGAGCGAATCTCTAATTGGCGTACTGAGGCGGTCAGTAGTATAGAAGGGGTTGAGTTAAATTATATATGTTGTGTACTATATGACTTGATTGATTGTTTTAGACTAGTTGTTGACCATTTTATTAATTGCTTGGCACATGTGTTTAAAATTATGATTGATGCTTGTTTGATATTACTATGATTGATCACGTAATATGAGCCAGCACTCGGTCATGGACTGATGAGCTATTAATAGGGATTCGAAGGGACTGTTGTGCTAGGTTGGATGCTAGAAGCCATGGATGGCTTGTAAGAGACTCGCGTATCGAGGTGTAGAGTTAGGTGCTGATCTGGCTTGAGAACTTGTGTGGTCGCTAATGGGGTGAGAGAGTCAGCATACCTAAGTTAGTGACAATCGCAAATACCATGGCTGATAGGTTAGTATAGTGCTATTACTACATAAGTGAGATGTGTGCAGCATGTGAGAGTTAGGCCCTAGGGTGAGTGCCTTCCTAGTTGGGGTTTAGGGCGTAGACTTACTAAGATTTTTATCTCATTTGTTATATAACCCTATTTTACAGGTACTAAGTATAGAGTTCCTACTCGAGGGCCAGGTGAAATTGGAGGCAACTGCTAACGGCGAGTGGGTGATTAGCACCTTTGTAACCAATGGTGGGTATGTTTTTTTAGAAGCATGAGAAGACCATCTAGGAGTTCAACTATGACTCCTGGTGCTAGGTGCCGCACCAGTACTAGATAAGGTATTCCTCCGAGATGGGAGGCCCTTTGGTGATGGAGCAAGATCACCATGAAGACCCTCGGGGAGGGTACAATGAATGGTACTTGAAATGGTGGGGTGATAACCATGGCACCGTAATAGATCCTTAGGATAGAATACCCCTAAGTTTGCCACCACCTTTTTTGCTAGAGTCATGTATAGGGAAACTTGGTGGGCAACCCCTAACACAATCTTTTGATTAACATGTATATAGGTTTTATCTTCTCATAGGTCAACTTTTGTAAAACATTAGCCTCTTTATATATGAGATGAGTTTTCTTAGTATCCTGGATCTATTAGGGATTAGTTAGTTACTTCCGCTGTGTATTTAATCATTGTGGTTTTAGGGTCGGCAATGAGTCTTGGGACGTCACTAGTTATAGACCAATGAAGAAATCATTAGGGACTGTCCCGTGCTCAGGTTAGAAGCATGATAGTTATCATTCAAAATGGCTGTGAATTATAGGATCTTGACGTAAAATGTGATAGAACTCCTAACAAACAAACTCAAAGGCTTCCATGAAATCAAAGAAAAAGAAAGCAAAGTTTTAAAACCCATGAACAAAACCAAGCTGTTCTCTTGGTTTAACACATTCATCCACTTATACAGACAATTCGTAATTTTGCCAACTTCAAATCAATTCAATCAATAATTTTGTGACTAATCTTTAGTAAGTAGTCAAACATAAAGCTATTTCCCTTTGACTTAATTGCCCAGATACTAGTTAAGCAGCTAAGCAAATAAAGAGTAAAGTCAATACATCAACTTTATTGCCCATCGTTTTTTCCTATTCTCTCTCGGAGCAAACTCTTCATCTTCTAGAAATTGTTCCTTTCCAAAAGCTCTCCCGTAAACTCTCAACTTCAAATTCTAAAAATCTAAAGTTGAAAGCTCACTTCATCTTTGATTTTCTCTTTTTACTATTTTGATTATCTATTTTTTCTCTCTCTCCCGATATGTTTTGGGAGTTTTTGTGTATGAATAAATTTCTGCAACTAATTTCGAGTGACTGTGGAGTCCACCTCTATCCTTCATCCAGTTGACAGCTACTGAGAAGGCTGATCGTGATGTGATTCCACAACTTTTCCAAGATTAAGTTGTTCTCCTTTCCTAATTTAGACTTCAATTTAGATCTTGGGTTTTACCCCCTTGAACTATATCTAGTATATAAATCTAGGAGTTAGTTATAGGTAATTGATATGTGTTCTTATCACCTATTGATGTTGGTGTTACTGCATGGTGATTTTTCTCAGACAAGCTAAAGTCTCCAGGTATGCTATCCCACATGGTGAGCAACCGTGCTCAAACCTCAAGGACTGCCTGTTATGAGAAGAACATCATGCCTGATTTGGAACACATAATCTTTAACCTTGTGCTTGGTATGCTGAATAAAGAAGCTACTATTCCTAAAGGATTTTACTAGGCTAAGAAGAAGAAATGAGAGAATTTAGAGAGATATAGGTGTTTTGGATTTTGTTCGAGAGAAACTTCTCTTCAGAAACTCTTATTCTTCAAACCATATTACATGTCTTATATAGGCAAGGATACAACACTCACGAAGCACATAACATTTAAATGGTAGGTGGCATAGTAACTCACTTGCCTAATCTTTTACCTAATTTTTCAGACTCTTCGGACAAAGACACCATTTTACACCATTACACACTTATGGAACATACTTGTTACACGTACTATTTTCACCCACCAAAAGGACAAACGACACTAAAGAAAAGATAGCATGAATAATTCTGATGATAGATGGGCTCTTTAGTGTTATCGTCCGAATTATTGGTAGAGTCTCCCAAATCTTCATGTCTTATTGCTTCTAGGTCATGGTCAATGGTGTCTGTACTCAATATATGCTCCCAAAAAGAGAGATACGCTGGTGAGTTTTGTGGCTGATCATTAAGGGAATTTGTCGATTCCGGAATTACTAGCTAGGGTCAATTATTAGGGTCCCTGTAAATTTGCAAGTCTGTGCTGATCTGGGACAGAGAGAGATCGGTTTCTTCAACTTGTGCAGATGATCCTCAAGGGAAAAATAATGGGCCATCCTTTTGTTTTTTGAAATCTCGAATGAGGGCCTCAATTTCAGTTTTGACAAGATAGAGCTCAGTGTAGAGTTAGCATTAAAAGGATCAAAGAATGGTTTGTAAGCCGCCCATGGATCCTGAAAGTCTTGATAATATGTTGGAGGATACTCTTGTCGAGTATCTAAAGAGGAGGATGGAAATTCTTCTAGATGTTCTAGTCGAAAAATTTCCATAACTTCCTAGATGGATTCTCTAGGAGAGATAAAATCCCATGAAACATTTTCTAAATGTGAGGGCCATGCTTCTAGAGGTATGGCTTGATTTGCTTGACAAAGGATCTGCTGGAGTTCTTTGTAGGACTAAGGATTTGATGAGATACACCTTGGAAAGGTCTTGTACACACTATGCTTTTGCAAGTGGTTCTGAGGTTTATACGAACTCGTACCTATAGGTGCTGGGAACCTGGAATGATGTCCAGAGGGATGAATGAATATCCATGGTTGATGAAAAATGATGGCAGTATATCTTTTTAGTTTGGAAGAGTGCACACCATGCACCAAGAGGTAAAAATTAAATGAGAAGTAAGAACAAATGTTTGGACCTGTTGTGATGGTGATCTTGTGCTCGAAGGGTTTGAACAAGGGCTTGAAGTATCTATTCAGTGGGAAACTAGATGGCCATGGTATACAAATTGAATAGATACCATAATAACCATTTTAAATCTTTTGGAAAGTCTTCATTTGGATTCCAAGTGAGAGGATGAATGAACAGATATTCAATCATTTGGATTCCAAGTGAGAGGATGAATGAACAGATATTCAAGATGAAGTATACTGGGTTTAAGAAGTAATCCTCCATAATTTGTGAATATGTTATATTCACAAGACTGGAGGAAATCTGGAAGTCTTTCTAATAGCCTGTTTTCATGGATAGCGGCTTGAATTTCATAAGGGTAATCGAGACTGGGCCAATTCTTGGGCATGTTTTGGGTTTTGTATGTTTCTGACTAGGGGTTTTTCTTTACATACATATTAATTTCCATGGTAGCTTTGGGTGTGGTAAGAAAATCTGCAAAAATATTTTTCTTTTATGCAACATGTTTGGTCTCAAATGAATATTTGGAGAACCATTCTGCTCACCTCAAAAGTTGTGGATGAGGAACCTGCTTTTGTTTGAATTTCAACATTTGAGGAAAAGAAGTCACATCCAATTCGACTAGGAAATGATGGCCAATAAGATAGAATTTAAATTTCTTAATTCCATACTTAACTTACCACTCTTGTAAGCACATATGTAACGCTTACCATTAATTTCCTCAAATAAGATAGTTGCCCAATATTCATCATTGGCATCTGTCTGAAGGATTCTTTTCCCTTTAGAAGGGATTTGAAGAGGAGGAAGATCTTGCATAAGCTCTTTACGCTTTGCAACTGCTTTAGTTTGTTCCTTACTCCAAGGAGGAGCATCTTTTTTAAGCATTTTCTACAGAGGAATTAGAAACTTGGCAATGTTAGGAACAAAATCTCGAAGATAATTAATTATTTCGAGAAACTGTTAAATCTACTTCACAGTGAGTTCCTTTTCTAAGAACTTGAGCAATTCCTTAGCAATATGTGGACTAGGCTGATACGTTTCTTGGTCAAGATGCATGCCAAGAAATTCAATTTTTGTCTAGGCAATAATCATTTTCTTCTAAGATAGCATGATCCCATGCTTTTAAACAATCTGCCCAAACTTCTGAAGGAGTTCACCAGGTGATTGTTTGTCAAGGTTGTAGAGCAAGATATCATCAATGTAGATAGCAATGACTATCCATAATTGGACTGAAGAATTGGCACTTGGTTTTTTGGAAAAGAGACGGAGTTGTCTTTAATCAAAAGGGAGAACTTTCCACTAATAATGCTGGTTTGGAATACAAAATCTAGTTTTGGATCTGTCATCTGGATGGATACGAAGTTGTCAAAAACTTGCTTTGAGGTCGAATTTGGAATAAATTTTGACTTTTGTTAGACTAGAAAAGATAAAGTTTTTAGAAGGTAAAGGAAATTTGTCATCTTTAAGAAAAGTGTTGAGGGGTTGGTAATTAATTACCAAACGCAAGTTTCCTCTTGTTTGCTTTGCACGCTTGTTGACATAAAATACTTCACAAGCCCACTGGGAATCAAAAGGTTCAATGAGTCCTTGCTGTAAAAGCTCAAGACATTCCTTTTGGGCAAGAGCAAGATGTTTAGGATTCATACCTAAATGATTGGCTTTTATCAAGTTGATATCCTCATTTTTCCTAAATGGAAAACGAACAAAAAAAATGAGAATTTTTCCACAAAGGATGTTGGCATTTACGCAGGAATTCAAAGTGGTTGTTCGTATAGGAGTTCAAAAGATTTTGCATAATGGGGTCAAGTATACTCATTTGAATGGAAAAGAATCGTTGGATGCTGGTAAATTCTCTGAAGGTATCTTTGAATTTAAAGCATTTATGACTGATGATTATGAGTTTAGAAAGCCAGGATAAAATATCCTAACCTATGATGAGGTCCTTATTTGGGAAAGGACAACCGAGAATTTTTGTGGCGATAGAACATTAAGGGGAAAACTGGATGGAGATGGGTTTCGAATGAACACTAGATGAAAAGGCATCTCCAGAGGTTGAAGTGAAATATTGAATATAGGGTGTCCAATATTCTTTTGGAAGAATTTTAGGATCAAAGAGAGAGGCATGAGTTCCAGTGTCAATCATGGCTATGACAAAATTTGGTTTGGAATATTTAGACAATAGGATTTTGACAGAAAAATATGGGGGAAGATGGCATAATTACTGAGTTAGAATCTAAGAGGTGAAATGGAAAAGATCTTGTACACATTCATTGTCACTGGATGAAGCATAATATGGAATGATACAACGGGTCTCATTTGAAGGGTTTTCTTTAATAGAGAACAGTGATTCAAGGTCATCATCCTAGAGAGAAACACCAGTTTGTTGTTCAACTTGCTGGATAATGTTGACATTATTTCATTTTGCCTATGGACAATTTTTGGCAAAATGTCCCCTTTTGTTGCAAATGAAGCAACATTTGGATTTTTTCTATTTCCATCTAAAGGATCTGGAAAATTTCCTGCTACCTCTTTGCCGGACGAATCTTCTTTTCTAGAAGTGCCTAAATAAAAACTTATCATATCAAAGACGATATTCCTTGAAGTGTTTTTTTTTTTTGTATGATCTTTTGTAGTCATCGCAATAACAATATTTTCCACTAGGGCACTTAATCTTTAGGTAGCTTTTGGAATAGACCTTGTTCAGGTTGCAACTTTCCTTGAAGAATTTTTTAAAAGCATTTTTCTTGGAACACAATTCGTCAAGGCTCATATAGATTTCTTGCTGAAGTTAGCCAATACAAACATCTGCAATCTTTAGTCTTTTGTTGAGATGAGATTTCTCAACCAACTAACTAAGCTCTTTGGGTATGGACTTCAAGAACAACTGCTTTAGATTAGGATCTCCACCTAAAGCATAAGATAGCTTGAGCATCTCTTGAAAGTGGCGATTCAAGTCCTTTTGCTGAAGAGAACAACATCTCCTTTCAAAGAACTCACCTTTTGAGTTCTAAGATATCAGCAGGGCGTTTACAAAAGAACAAATGGATAGTGTAGATGTTATCTTTGAAATTTGTTGGCACTAGGAAGTTAAGCTAGTCTGCTTCATGATTAGTCTGCCACCAACTTTTAAGATTGCCGGTGAATTTAGAAACAAACCTTAGGAGTAAATCATAGTTGCTTTCCTTAGTAAACTTTTGGGTGATGAGTCAAGCATGAAACTCTTGGAGTTTGTCAGGCCATTTGACATATGAAATGTCATCAAGAGTAAAGAACCTTGATCCTAAACGAGAGGAAGATGATGGGGTTGGTTCATCTGTATATATAACTTCAAATTCTGTAGGAGTTTCTTCATTCATTGGGTAAGGAGGATCAGCCATAAGAAGAAGAACAATATTTGAACAATTGGAAGAGGACAAGGATGAAGATTCATCAAGAGTGTCATCCTTTTCAGCTTCAGATTCAGGGCTTTCTGGACGAGAGTCAAAAGCCACTATTATCGGAGGAGAATGAATGGGTATGACCAAAGGAGTTTTTATGGTCAGGTCTTTCAAGAAGGATTTCAAAGGATTTGAATTCATCATTTTCTTAGAAGGAGTTGGATCATTTTTGTTATCATCAAAAGATGATTCTACCTTTGCTTTACCCTTTTCTTTGCCAATTCTTTCCCTTTCAAGAATAATATTTATGAGTCTAATGGGACCAGATCGATTTGGCTCAGAAGACATAAAAAATAGTGGTGGGAAAAGGCTTCATAACTGTGGTGGTTCATGAAAATGACTAGTGCATACACCTAGAAGATAGGTTGAATAAGTGTTCTTGCAAAAGTATGCGGAAATAAGCAAGATAAAGCTTGTGAATTGTAAATTAGAAAGTTTGAGAAAGAGAATCAAACACAAAGCTTATAATGGTTCGGCTTTGATTAAGCCTACGTCCACTCTCTCGGTCTGACAGCCTATTGGCTGGAGTTCACTATAATTCAAAAGAGTTACAATCTCAAGCTCAAGGCTTCTCAATGAAGAGTCTTCCGCTCTTACTCGAAGCTAGTATGTGTATCACTCTTTTTACAATATAAGCTCTGTAAATGATGAAGGAAATGATCAACTTCAGACTTTGCATTTATATCTCTCTTGCATGTCTTACTTTGAAAGACTTGAGGTACCTATCTTATATACTCCCTCATGCTTACTCGACCGTTGGCACTTTCCAAAGGAATTCTTCCAATCTATTGGTTGGAAAGAATCAATCAAGGAGATCTCGAGCAATCAAAATATCATGTAAAGAGTCCATTAATCCTGGTCCCCCATACAATCAGGATCTTCAGTTTCCAAGAATGAATATTTGCTCAAAATACTCGTCTTCCGGTTGATCAATTATTCCCATAAATATAAAGATAAACCAATAAGCTGTCCAAAATCCAAGTTAATCTCACCCTCGAAGGTGACATCTCATTTTGATATTCTCTTTGGATCCGACCGAGAAGGATTGCAAAGACAACTAATGTCTGATACCCAATAGGCGTTATAGAGAGTTTCACGCGGTACTCAGTCCGACGTCCTCTAGACGGTGCTTAGTCTTATGTCTTCCAGATGGTGACTGATTACCCATCCAGGCAATACCTGAACTTGACATCTTCATACTATGCATAGTCTGGTTCTTTCAAATTATTTGGCATCTCCAAAACAACAATAGAGCAATAGACTGTACTCCAACAATCTCCTCCTTTTTGATGATGTCCGAGTTTTGTCATCTTCAAAATAATAAAATAATTTCCTCTAACAATCTCCCCCTTTTTGATGATGACAAAACCATCCTGCAGATTTTAAGATATATTCTGCAACACAAAACGTTAGTAGTATACAAGAATTATTAAGCGAATCTGCATCCACAAGACAAAAAGTTAGTCTTGACAAATGATGATCAAACTTCAGAATCGATCAAACAATGATCAAGTCATTCAATCAAGATAGCTCAAACAGATCACAATCGAAATTCATCAAACTAAAAAGATTAAAATTTGCACTTTCTCCTCCTTTTTGTTATAATAAAAAAGATAAGAATAAAGGAATCCGAGTAACTCAAACAAGTTGAAAATCTTCCATTGACTGCATAGTCTGCTTCCACCTTGTTTACTATCTCCTACCATTATTCAATATGAACTCTTGAACATGAGAATTGAACACTAACTCCCCCTATCTTTAAACCTCCAGGTGGAGAAAGTTCTTCATCGACACTTACTCCCCCTTGTTTCTAAGCCTTCAGGTGGGGAGTAAACAATATGTTCAAGGACAGCTTCCTCATCAATTGATGTAAGCTTTCTATCCTCAGAATCTATATCTCCCTTCTCTTTTTCTGATTCTTCTTCTTCTTCTTCCTCTTCTTCAAACTTCGAAGTGCAAGCGAGAATACGAAGATAGGGGGTTTTGAACAATTTTAAGAAAAGAAATTTCTTTTTGACATTTCAAAAAGAAACTAACTTTGGCAAATAAAACGATTCATGTAATATTCGAACAATCAAGCAAAGAATTCAAAAAATATTCTCACAAGTAAATTGAGCAAGTGATATATCATATCATATTTTAGGCAAGCGACGTTTTCGGAAACATACCTTAACTTGCTTAAAATAAAATGCCATGATACAAGTTATCTTATGAGTGAGAGGCAAGAAAAATTTAATGTAATTTACTCTTGATTTAGAGATTGCATATAATATTGCTGAGGTGGAGATGGAATAGACCCTAGATGTTATGTCGTCTGAGATATTGAGATGTCCGAGACTTTGTCGAGTCAGATCATCTCGAACTGAGTTTGAGTTTAAGCTTGCTTCTGATTCAGAATCAGAATGTGCCATCAGGCATGTATTTGCATACTCATCATCATGTCTTCACACTCTTTTGGATCTCCCTCTTCATTGATTTTGTCAACTTCATAGGATTGAAGAGTTTCGATAAATTTTTAATAAAGAAAGGCTTAATTCTCTGAGTTTCTCTAATTGAAGTTTTCACGTGATTCCACTCATTGGATAATCCACATAATAGCTTGTTGACCTTCATAAGTCCAGATATAGGCTGGCTTTAATATGCTAGTCCATTTACTATTTTAGTAAATCGGTTGAACATGTCAAAAATGCTCTCTCCATGTTCCATCTTGAATGCTTCATATTGACCGAGTAGAATGTTGATCTTTCTCTCCTTTACATGGTCGATTCCTTCTTATGTGACATTCAATGTGTCACATATTTCCTTCGCTGTTTCACATGAAGAAATACGATTATAATCAGTAGGAGATAAAGCATAATACAAGGAATACACAGCTCTAACATCAAGAGCTTGTCTCCTAGTCAGTTCAGTTTGTGACATTTCCCCATCTTGAACAACATCTCCTTTTCTTCCCAAAGTCAATGTGGCTTTCGGATTGATTCCTTTCTCTACCACATCCCATTCCAGATGATCTTTTGATATTAGAAATGCCTTCATTTTGCTCTTCCAAACATTGTAATCATATCCGTCAAAGTAAGGAGGTCTGGTATAGCTATGTCCTTCCATCAAACCCGGGGCAACTGCACTAGCCATAGATCCTTTATCTTTGAAGTAATAACGCTTCAATAAAACAAGCTACCGAGCTCTGATACCAATTGAAAATGACTAGTGCGCACACCTAGAAAGTAGGTTGAATAGGTGTTCTTGCAAATTATGCGGAAATAAAAATTGCAAGATAAAGCTCGTGAATTGTAAATTAGAGAGTTTGAGAAAGAGAATCAAACACAAAGCTTATAGTGGTCCCGCTTTGATTAAGCTTACGTTCACTCTCTCGGTCTGACAGCTTATCAGCTGGAGTTCACTATAATTCAAAAGAGTTACAATCTCAAGCTCAAGGCTTCTCAATGAAGAGTCTTCCACTCTTACTCAAAGCTAGTATGTGTATCACTCTTTTGTTTACAATATAAGCTCAGTAAATGACGAAAGAAATGATCAACTTCAGACTTTGCATTTATATCTCTCTTGCACGTCTTACTTTGAAAGACTTGAGATACCTCCCTTATATACTCCTTCATGCTTACTAGCCGTTGGCACTTTGCAAACGAATTCTTCCAATCTACCTGTTGGATAGAATTAATCAAGGAGATCTCGAGCAATCAGAAGATCATGTAAAGAGTCCGTTAATCATGGTCGTCCATATAATTAGGATCTTCAGTTTCTAAGAATGAATACTTGCTCAAAATACTCATCTTCCAGTTGATCAATTATTCTCATAAATATAAAGATAATCAACCATGAAACCAAACCAATAAGCTGTCCAAAATCCAAGTTGATCTCACCCTTGAAGGTGACATCTCATTCTGATATTCTCTTTGGATCTGACCGAGAAGGATTGCAAAGACAACTAACATCTGATAGCCAATAGATGTTATAGAGAGTTCCAGACAGTGCTAAATCTGACGTCTTCCAGACGGTGCTTAGTCTGACGTCTTCCAGATGGTGACTGATGACCTATCTAGACAATACCTGAACTTGACATCTTCAGACTATGCATAGTCTGACTCCTTCAGATTATTTGGCGTCTCCAAAACAACAATAGAGCAATAGAGTGTACTTTAACAATCTCCCCCTTTTTGATGATGTCCGAGTTTTGTCATTTTCAAAAAAAAAAATTTCCTCTAACAGTTCATATGTTTGTTGAGAGGAGAAATCAAACGGAAAATCGGGTCTTGAAAGCACAAGATAAAGTTGTCCTTCTTAAAGAAAAGCAATCTCATGTTTGAGTTTCTCCATTTCTAGCTTTAGGTCCTCTAAGTAAGAGGATAGATGTCTTCCTTTTCGAGATCAGAGAGCCTTTTTTCTGAAATCATGGAGCATTTTTTGGATAACTTCATGGTGGTTTCAAAGATCATGCTGGACACTATCAATCTTAGTGTCAATGGTCTTGAAGGCTTCGGTTTGCCAGTTCAAAATTGTTTTTGCTACAATAGTTTTTCTTGGCCTTCCATGTTCATCCACTTCAATAGGTGGCGATTTTAGGCATATGGTGGTATCTACAGTTTACATTTGTAAATTCTCGTGGCTCGGGAAATTTGAGATGAGTATTTCCTCTAGTATCCATGGGAGGAAATTTGTAAGGCTAAAACATGCAGATATTGGGAAGGGTCTAAGAGGAAGATTTGTCTTGCTTAGCTTTAACAAGACAAGCTTTTTCTTGCTTGGCTTTAACGGGACAAGCAGTAGGTAGAACCAATGGGTAGGAATGCTTTTTTACTCATTTCTGGTTTGGTTTATAAAAAGGTAAAACAACAGGATTGGAAGATCTTTTGGGTGGTGAAGGTGATGAAGGTGGAGATATAGGAGCTGCTTTCTAGAGTTTAGATAATGATGTAGAAGAAGCATAGGATACCATAAACTGCTAACTCTTTTTATCACCAAGAGGACCAACATGAGGATCTTTATCAAGGTACCTTTGGAAAAGATGATCTTTTCGTTTGAGCTTTCGACGAGGCTTTGTTGTCGAATCAACTTCATAAGGAGAGTTGAGATAGTACGAACAATGACACCAAGGATTCCAAAAATAATGGCCATAGGGATCCTTATAATGGTGGATTGAATGTCCATCTAGTTTAAAAAACTCAACAAGCTTTTTCGAATCAGCTTCTTTAGGGACTGGGTCTAGGACATATGGCTCGATCATAAAAAGAGTTGGGAAAATAGGAGAAGAGGCTTCTTCTTTTCCCTTAGCAAACTTTACTTGGACCATGCCATCTTTTTTTTTTAATAAACTCGGAGTCTATGCAATGAATCGGCTTGTAGCTTTGATGAAGCTGCTCATAGTTAGTTATCCAAGTTTTGGGTAAAAGTTTGGCTAACCTTTCTTTTAGGATCTGGCGAGGAACATGGATGTATAAAGCTTGATCATTCTCAAGGGATATGAACAAAACATATTGGTTGCCATGAAAGTTCATATCAAGAGCATGATTTTGGACTTGATACACCATCTGGTAGTGGAGTGTAATTGCAACTGAGTCAGAAGTTTGTGGTGCTCTTGTAAGCTGAAGTTGAACCTTGAGAAAAGACAGTAACTGTGGATCGAATAGGGCAACATTGAAATTTGAGTAGAGAGTTACAAAGACTATCCCAATATTTAGGGTAGTTTGAACTATCCCTATGCAAGCATGATGATATTCAAGAATCTTGTATCCAAAAGAGCCATACAAGCAACTATAAAAAAAAACCTTTTTGTCCATGAAAAGTGAGGGACAAACAAACTGCACCATAATGGATGTGGGTATAACCTTGTTGTGTCCATTGGCGTGGAAACTCATGATTTATATGAAGGGTAAAAAAATATTCTGGCTCAATAGCAAGAATAGGGTGCTAGTCAAATTTTGAAGACTAAACATATTCTTTAATTTGCGGCAATGTATGGCGAATGAGTTGCTTAGTGGAACGAATAAAGGAAAATGATGAAGATGGTTTGGCAAAGGCAGAGTAAGGGTTCATGAGAGGAAGTTGAGTTTCAGAAATTTTTGTTTCCTCCATGTGGGTAACTTCATAGAGGAAATCAATTTTGGAAGCATTAGAAATTCGGAACTCAAAAAGAGACGAAGATGAAGGTGATGGAGTAAAGGAAACAAGGGCATTGAGAATGACTGGAGAATTGCTTATACTGTAGGGTTTCTTCTTCTTCGCACTGGATAGTTCCAACTAGGAACACCTACTAAGCCCAGGAATCAATCATCTACTAAACATTAGGCAAACGCTCTCACATAAGGCACTAGATAGTTCCAACTAGGAACACCTACTAGGCACACGAATCAATCATCTACTAAACATTAGGCAACCGTTCTGACACAAGGCACTAGATAGTTCCAACTACTAGGCGTTGAACCTAAACATGCACTGCGAGTTATTGCAACTAAAAGGGGAGATTTAGGTGTGTGCTCATCACTGAGTCTGGTGATTAGCCACAAAAATTTACATTGGTAGATATGTGCTTAATGGATAAGAGTGTGCTAACTGCAAACTATGCTTTGTTATTTGTCTATTTTTCTTTTGGATTTACTAGACTTGAAATATTTCTATGTATCTCCTCTTACACCCCAGACACGAGTGTACGACAATCCCTGAATATTTCCTCACTGGTCGATAAATCGCAACATCCTAAGACTCGTCACCAACCCAATAACCATAGTGATTAAATAAGCACAGCGGAATCAATAAATAATTCCTTGACAAAATCGGGATATCGGAAGAACTCCTCATTCCATATAAAAAAGGGACTAGTGTTTAACAAAAGTGGAATTATGAGAAGGTCAAACCCATATATATACAACCCAAAAGAATGTGTTATGAGTTGTCTTCCTAGTCTCCCTACACAGGACTAGGGCTAGCTAAAAAGGTAGAGGCAGACTTATGGATATCCTACCCCAAGGGTCTATCATCGAACCATCCATAGGGTTGTCATGCCACTAGTTCAGGTGGAACCACTCATCGTACCCTCCCCATACAGCTTCATGGTACCATATTCCATCACCAAAGGGCCTCCCAACATTAGGTGTCATAGTCGAACTCCTAGATGGTCGTCTCATGCCTCTAAAAAATTGTACCCATAGTCGGATATAATGGTGTCAACCAACAACCCAGTGTTAGCGGGCGCCTTTAGCCTCACTCGGCTCTCGAGGAAAAACTCCATGATCAGAACTTGTAAAATAAGATTATACAAGAAATGTGATAAAAATCTTAGTGAGTCTATATTCTAATCTCCAACTAGGAGGGCATTCACCCTAGAGTTCCTAATTAACCTTACCAACTCTCACACGCATACTAATTGCATTGTACAAACCTGTCAACTATGGTACCTACGATCATCACTAACTAGGGTAAATTGACTTTCTTGCCACACTGGCAGCTATACTGGTTCTTAGGCCCGATCAACACGTAACTTCACACCTAGGCATGCGAGTCTCCTACGTGTTATCTATGACTATATTTGTTCTTCTAGCATCCACCCTAGCACAATAATCTCCTTGAATCCTATCCAATTGCTCACTGGTCCACGACCAAGTGCTGACTCTAACTACTCAATCAATCACAGTAATATCAAACAGGCACTTATCACAATTCAAACACATATGCCAATTAATCAAGACGATAATCCCTGATTGATCCCAAACAATTAATCAAGCCATAGAGAACGTAGTAGACAATTAAGGATTAAGGATTGATCGCCTCGGCACGCCAATTAAGGATTCATTTGGCTTCCTAATTTGAAGGGTAGTCCAACTTTGATACTCTACGGGCGCGATCACCTTAATTGGCCAACAATTGTCTACCCAGTCTAAATTACCATAATACCCTCACAATTCATCCTTAATCCCAACTCGGTCCTAATTAAAATATGCATAATAGCAGTGCAATCAACCTCATAGTTTCTACTAAAGTGAGTAACAATCCTAATCAAAGATTAAAACGCAAAATCACATTCTGGTCTGAGTGTCCTAGGCAATCGGCAGCAACGACTCACTACAAGCTCGCGACGTCGCGTAACTCATGCAGTCGGGGGCACAAACAGTCCGGTACAGCACAACATGACTGGGCATGGCGCGGCATGGCAGTGGTACTTTTCTGGCGAGTCTTTGATGAGGCTCCAAGTGGCTGTTTCTGATAGCGACAAGGTGGCCAGTCGCCTGGGTGGAGTGGTAGAGGTAGCTGGATAACAGAGAGGCTCAGGTTGGCGGAGAACAATGGCTAGCTCTGGTGAATAGTGGTGGGGCAGAATGGGTAGCTTCAAGAAACCTTGGAACAGAGCTGGAACGACGTCAGGGTGGCACTGCAAGGCATTGACGGTGGCTGGAAAGCGACGTCGATGGGATAGTGAAGCCATACGAGGTGAGGACGATGTGTGGTGGTGGCAGAGCATCGTCTGTGGTGAGTGCCAAAGCAAGGCAGCCGCGAATGGGGAGGCAGGGGCGCGAATAGAGGAACCCAACAGAGGTAGCTGCGGGCTGACGACACGACAACAACGATGGTGAGGCTCGAGCTGCGACCGAGAAGAGCTTAGGACATTTCCCGGAGCGACAGCCGCGACTCAGACAGCGCGAGCAGCGAGTTGGAGCTGTGAATAATGTCTAGGGAGTAAAATAGGGGATTGCATGTTGCGCGGCTCCAAGCAGCTTCGATGGCGACAACGGTGGCGGCCACGGCTTCAACTGGGTTGGGGGCAATGTCGAGGAACTCAAACAAGAGAGTAGCAGCATCGGGGAGTGGCCAGGTGAGCTTCCACAATTGCACGACTCCTAGCGACCAAAAACAGGGGCTCTAGGCATCACTCACGCGAAGGAGGAGAAAGGCGGAGTCATGGGTGTGATTGGGCCACTCAAAGCGTGGGTCCCCTCCGTGCACATGCGAGGCAGCAAGAGGAAGGCTTGGGCGGTGCCGATCGGTGAAGAACAGACTATAGAGAAAAGACAGTGGTGCAATGCAATGAAGGAAAAATGGAGGAGGGAGTGAGCAGTGTAGCAAGGGAAGAGAGGAGAATGGAGAAAAAGAAAAAGATAAAAAGAAAGTTGACCGATTGTTTAGTCAAACATGGACGTGAAATTACCAAAATGCCCTTAGATCAGAATATAAATTTCTATGGTAAATGTCCAATAGTTTGGGAGACTTTTTGCAATTATCCAAAGTTTGGGGAACGCCCAAAATAAATTTCATGGTTTGGTCCGGGGGACTCCTTGGGCCAACAGACCACTAACTTAAATCCAAAATTTCAAATACTATTCCCTGAAATTGACCAAAAATTGGCCGTTACATCTCTTATGTATTATTATGATAAATGAATGAAATCTTTCTTTAATTGTGACATATCTCATGTAATGTTCAACCAATATTCTGAAAATTAAATTATTTCATGCCAAGTACATTTAACAGTTATTTTAACACGACCTGCATTATATGCATTAGAATTAATAGATTTGAACTTGGCTCAGCAAGCTTCTTGGCCATGTCTTGAGCTTTGGAAAAATTGAGCGAAGTTCAAGTACACAATTTAGTGTAGTAGAGTTTGATTATCAACCAATTAGTTGACCTTTTCAAGTTTTTTGTTCAAACCAAATTAGCAAACTTTTGGGAATGCCTTTTTTCACCCTCCCAACAATTTAGTCCACATTTTCCACTAGTCTTCAACCGTAGCCAACGCTAGAGAAAAATAGGTTTCAGGTACAATAATGTAAACAGCTGTGTCTCTTCTGCTTTTAGCTTGATGCTTAAATAAATCAAGTTTGAGATTATATGATCAAAGTGATTACAAAACGGCTACGTATGAATTTTCAGACGTAACCATATCAGAGTGATGATTTTACACCAACAACGGATGCTTTAATTTTGTGTTCAACATTCTTCCAAATGAGAACCTACTGTCTTCCAAGAAAACTTTTCATTGAAGCTCTTGGCTGCAATTGACAGATTATTTGCGGATTATATGGCATTCGCTTTTTCCACGAAAAGAGTCTGTCCCGGCCAAAAAATTGTAGATTGGAGTGGATATCATTTTAAATTTTCAAAAAATATCATTTTATGCTTAGCTCACACATATAGAACCACCTGCACATGCGGTCTTCCTGCAAGCCTTTGTGATTCGGCCATTGCTAAAGAATGGCACGATGCCAAAGGTTTGCAAGAGACGAACACACCTCATGAGAAGAGGTCGCTTCATATCCAGAATCACTTAAAGAGTATTAACAACGAAGAGCACATGATAAATACTATTTAGGAAAGAACTTCAGAATGCTTTTCCGCAATGACATAGCTCAGTCCTGCCCGTATCTCCATCCTGTGGTGCTCAACGACTTTCTCCAAGTTCCATGAAATGCAGCTTGAATCTACACAATGAGGATAGGACTAACTCATTATCAATAATTGAAGACATGCGAGATCGCAGCATCACAATTTACCCCATGAAAGATAAAGGTACAAATGCGTCAACATCATTTACACCAATCGATGTTGGACCACAATGAACAGACTTCATTAGCCGGCAAATGAAAAAGAAAACAATGGGCTTAAAAGAAGTAAGCAATTAGTAATAGCACTTTCCTTGTTTGTGTTCAGGAACAGAATAGATTTACTAAAATTATGATGAAAAGGTGAAGTGTCTAATTTACAAAACAAAAGGATGTATTTGTTACTTAATCATTGGCAATAACAACAACTTGAAGAGTTGAAGGCCAAAGGGGCGATGAGGGCGTCACCCGAACCAATTAGCAGTTCGGGATAATTTGTGAGGATGTCAATTTCAACTTTAGGAATCCAATACCGCACGCAAAAGAACTGAGCCTATCAAATCAGAAACCTATATGCCAACATTCAGAGGATATCATTATACAAATAAAGTGATGGAAGTGGAGGAGCTTAGCAGTGCACACCTCCCTCTGTAGAGCCTCGTCGATTATAGGAAAATGCAACCACATCAAACAACTCTGCATCAGATAGCATACAAAAAAAAATCAGCAGCCACTCATTTGGCTAACAAAGAGATAGAACCTAACAAGCATACATAAAACATATTCAACTTAAAAGACTATTGTTCAGGTATGGGCTGTTAATCACAGATCAAGTGTTTTGGATCTTCACAAGCATCAAAACTTCCTCAGGACACTCCAATTGGCCCACAAGCCTCTTGGCACACAAGATGGTCCTCGACTGTTGCTAATACTTCCTCTGCAAATCCCTTTTCTTTGATCATTCTCAGGTCTGGAAATTTAAGATCCCCAGCCAAGGGAGCCATTCCCAAATAAATCATGATAAAACAATTTCATGACAACATTTTGATCAAATGGGATGATTAGAAAATTATTGAGCTCCTCGCCCCAACTTGTTTCACAGACAGACAAATAATTATCCAACAATGCTAAAGGTCATCAACACATCTGATTGAATTGAAGTCTCTAAGCCTTGATCATTAGATAGACCACCAATGCTGTCATGGAAGCAGCACTGGTTTACCTTCCTTGATAATATTTCAAAACAATAGTTTGACTACCGGTAATGTTAACGGGGTGTACATTCATATATGATAGACTAGCCAAAACTCTTTTAACATTTTTTTAATCACCAATAAAAAAACATTTGAAGCTTGTTAGTTATTTTAGCTCGGTTCAGCATACTTACTGGGAACTAATGCTCTTCTTAGAAAGTTCAGGAGGAACATTAGGGGATCATTAAGCAACTTGACAGGGCTTTCATTCATCACAAAAAACCGAAAGCCGTTTGTCCCAAATTGGACATCTATCATAAGTCAAATTTGACACAAGAGAACTCATGAAGGAACTCAAAGTGGCATGCTTATTCTAAAATTTTCCAAGGCCCACCTCACGCGAGATAGAAGGCCGGTCCCAAACCGTCCACAAAATGGCCAAGGATTTTTTTCAAAGAAAATATGGATTTTGGACCAGGAAATTCTAGGTGAAGTTTTCAATATTGAGTAGCATAAGATCATTAGCCTCCAGGTAAAAATTTCAAATCTTGGGTTTACCATTTTAGGGAATTCTTGTTTACCTATGTTTGATATTTTCATCCTTGCCTCACAAACCACTAATCTGTTTGCAGTCTAAAAAGCCGCCAATGGAAGGATAATTGGAAAAAAAAAATTGCTATGACGTGACCAACAACACCATATGTAGGCAAATCCGGAGTTTCCAAAATCGATAAGATAGATACCCATTCTACACTCACACAGGCCGTTAGAGGATAAAGAATCTTACTAGATGAAAAATGCCTTCTACAGACATCTGGGTCTACATTTGATCTTGGCTGCAGCATCATGTCCACTTCTATGACCAACTCCACCACTCCTTCAATTATGTAAGACTAGCAATTTAGGAAAGTACATAACCTTGTCATGGAAAACCTTGTTGCCAAAAGAAGATAGCAATAAAACGTAGGTCATGAATCTCAGAGGAAAATGATTGCTTACTGCTTATTTGCTTCTTTTGAGGAAACATGACTCATCTCACTATTGTAATATGGGCATAAGATTCATCACACCAGCATCACAATATTTTAACAATTAGATCAATACATATCTCCTTCATAATTTCTAAAGAAACCATTTTCAGATAATTTTGAGATTGCTTCCAATGAGTCACAACCAGAAATATCACAATTGATTGAATCCAACTTTTCAGGTCCTCGAAGCTGAGTAAGTTTCTTGCAGTATCGAATGACCAGAGATTGTAACTTCTCACATCCCGTCAAATCTGGCAAAGTCTCCAATGATTTACATTTTTCAATACACAACCGTTCCAAGAACTTCACACCATCAAAAGGACCTTGAATTTTGACTAGATTGTTGCAGCTGCGAACGTATAATTCCTTCAAATACCGTGATTTTAGACAGAGAAGGTTATTAATGGAATTACATTCCCACATAGATATGTACTCCAAGAACTCCAAATTGTCAAGGCCTTGAATTTCAACTAAGTTATTGCAAAGCCGAGCGTCCACTCTTTTCAGATGAACTAATTCCGAAAGGTCCAATATTTCAATGGAACTACAACCGGTTATTGAAAACACTTCCAAGTACCGAAATTCATCGAGTTTCCAGAGTCTTGAGGGAAGGTCGGGGATGTCTTCAAGTAGATGGCATTCTTCAAGATGGAGTTCTTCTAGGTGGATTAAGCTAAAAAGCTGTGGTAGCCTGAGACTCTGACCAGAGATCGACAGATGTGCTAAGCTCAAGGGAAGCTCTGGCACCGATCGGAGCTTGTCACAGCCATATAGGTGAAGACGTTGGAGAGAAGAAAGATTTTGGATGCTTTCCGGCAGGTCAGTTATCGGTGCCACAGAGATGTCAAGAGTTTGCAGATTTTTCAACCTTTCAATAGCACTGGGGAGCTCTTCAATCCGAGAATAACTAATGTCTAGATGTTGCAAATTCTGTAAATCCCCAATTAAGCTAGGGATTCCTCTCAGTGACTTACAATATGAGGCATTCAGTTTCTTTAGCCTCCCCAGAAAACGAATAGACCTAGGGATCTGTGTAATACCACTCCAATTTAAGTCAAGATCTTCTAAGTCTTTTAATTCACCCACTTCCTCTGGTAACTTCTTGAGACTACGACAGTAACTCAAGTCCAAGGAAACGAGGCTTTTCAATTCACCAATAGAAGGGTGGAGATGCTCCAGCTTGTAACAATGATTCAAGATGAGAATCTTCAACTGGGTGAAAGTCGAGAGATCGGGAGTACTTCTTAAATTCCAGCAATATGCAAGGTTGAGAGCTTTTAGCCATGTTGACGCCTATACAAAAGGAGAACAAGCTATCTGTCAGAGAATGAGCAGATTGACGAAAAAAGACAAACCAAAAATCCTCTTACCCTAAATGAACTCCATCCTTCCCAATCCTCTGAGATGTTGCTCCATACTAATTCCAGCACCGCTAATTTCGGCAGACACCAATTGGCTGTCGAAAGAGACAAATCACTTTCTTTTATCCACCACTGAAGCCATCTTACTTCAGAAAGATTTTCATGTCCGCTTGAAGCTACTCGCATGAAGTTATCAAACCTTGGGCACTGCAAGTATTTTAAATGGTTCATCTGTGTGCATCCGGATATGGCGGAGGAATTCGCCAAGACAATCAATAAGTTGAAGGTCTAAATTGTCTTTCAACTTTTTAGTTCTCGCTTTTTTTAATCTTCTTTTGTTTTTTGGGTCAAAAAAATTTTTAAATCTTTTTTTATGCTTCCTTAAATCTTGAACCAGCACAATTTGTTTTCTTCCTATCCTTGTTGAAAACACATATACTCGCATTTAATTTTTTTTATAACCTTTCAAAATTTGAACAAATGACTTGAGCGTGACATGATAATATTGGTTAGATATACACTTTTTAAATTTTGAGGGAGATCAGAAAAAATCACTCCCAAAATAACTAAAATTGAATTATTTTAACTTTCTTTCACATTATTATGGTTGAGTAAAGCCTGCCATATGAAAGTTTTTTGAGAAATCTCACTTTTTTTATATACCAAAAATAGTAAGATTTTCCTAGAAATATTTTTAAGTGGATTTTTGCTGTTTTATCTATTAAGAGGAAATAATAATGAGAAGAGATAGAAATAACTAGTAGAGGGATGGGTATCTTCGAAATTAAAATCGAGAAAAAAACATCAAACATTTAGTTTCCTAATCATGGGAGCACCGCAATACATTCAACTGTACTAGAAAGCAAGCACGTGTGATAAGTGTGAAATTTTTTCCAATCTTATTGTTTTGAATTAATCATGAGTTATTATAATCGGCACATTCTATCTATTTTTTTTAACCAAGAATCCTCCATTTATTTGACCTACATCTTCATCCAATTAGATATGAGAATTACACGCTTTTAGTAAATGAGATTTATAGTGTAAAATTATAGTTAAAAGATTTTAAATTGATTTTCAATAAAAAAAATTTATAGATGTAATGTTTATCAATGAAATTGAATCAAATGATATAACTCTTTTATCCTTGAGATACTTACAATCCATTTAGCTATCACAATTAATCTACGATGGACATAAATGGATGTTTAAATAGAATTATTTTCCTAAAAAGTAAGAGCATCTACTCATCCTAGATGAAATATCGGAATAGACTAGATTCAGTATATTAAATTAAAAAGGAGAGAAAAAGAAAGGAGTGTCGTATCTTACCTCAAGTTGTCTTAGTACTCTTGGAACTCCCTCATAGCCTCCGTCCCATGGTCTGCTACGATTCTCGAGTGGTTGTCCTTTGCAAAAAATGCTCCTTCCAAGATCTCTCAATTGATCATGCATCTCAAACTTACCATCATCTCCAATATCAATTAAGCACCTCGACTTCAACTCTTTAATTCCTGAATGTGGAAAAAATCCACAGCCCTCCCACATGTACATGGCGAATTTGCTATGTCGTCCAATAAAGAAACAAGCAGTATCAAGAAAAATCTTCTTATGTTCATCTTTTAATGCATCATAACTTATTCGCAATATCTCTTCAACTTCTTCACATGGTTGGCTTTTTAATCGCTTCCACACTTCTTCCCATACTTTTCGATCCATTTCTTTGTATAAGGATGAACCAACAACCTTAAGTGCCAAGGGAAGCCCACCCATGGTGGATATGATATCATGAGATATACCCTCAAAGTCTTGCGGAGAGTAGTCCCTATGAAATGCATGTCTATTAAACAAAAGCAAAGATTGCACCTTATCCAATCCATTCAACTTATACATGTAGTCTACCTCAAATTCAGATTTATCAAGCAAGGCTTTATTTCTAGTGGTAACAATGATCAAACTTCCTTCCCCAAACCAATTAGGTTCCCCAGCTAGCGCATCTAGTTGCTCATTGTGATCTATATCATCAAGAACAATGAGAACCTTTTTTCCTTTGAATCTAGATTTGATTGTTTTAATTCCCTCATGAAAACTAGACACTTCATTTTTGTACTTTAGTATATCCAATATTAACTTATCCTGCAGATGTGTAATACCATGGCGCCTGGCAATTTCTCGAACATCAGAAAGGAAGCTCACATAGTCAAATTTATTCAAGAGTTGATTGAAGATGCACTTGGCAAGAGTTGTCTTGCCTATCCCGCCCATGCCATAAATTCCAATCATTTGAGCATTGATGGAAGAACTATCAATGTGATTCATAATTTCCTTCAAATGATCATCAAGTCCAACTAGTTGCTTAGGCACGTCTTGCTGAAAATATTGCTCTAAGTTGCTTGTGACAGTTTTGACCACATGTTTGATCAATATTCCCTCATGCCTGTCAAACAACAAAAACAATGAGAGATTGTGAACCTAGACATAGTCTATGCGAATTAATCAATCTTTATACGATGGAGCTAACCCTTGTTGGCTTTAGGAGGTCGATTTATCCGGCGGTGATTAAGAAGACCGAGCATTGAAGTCCTTCATGGGCTTATTGTTTAGCGATCGTGTATTGTCGTTTCTTTGTTTTTAGGATGATGTAGGGCACTATGGGATGCTCTGGTTTTAGGTGTCGTCAGTTTTGTTTCCAGAGACATTTTGGGCAGCATGAGTGTTTGTTGTCTACGAGGCATTGTGGGCGTTTAGTTGGGCAATTTGGGGATCTTTTCTGAGCTTGCAGGGAAAATAATTTATCTGCATCGATTCTGCCTCAAGAAGAAAACATACTCAGCAAAAAAAGAAAAGTTTAGTGAAGTACCCGTTGGCAAATTTCTGAGATTCCCATCCCTCTAAGTCACTGACTTCCCTGAGTGCTTGTTGCCATTCTTGGATATCCTTCTCATCAAAATGCTCCCGATTTGAACAGAAGGCGTCTCCAAAATTTCCTCTTAAATGCCGAACATCTGACGGAGTAACTTCGTAAAAAATGGGCAAGACTATGTGTGATGTGCTCGTCTTGCGATGCATGATACAAGCAAGCTCACGGAGACACCATTTGTTTGAAGTGTAATTTTTCGAGATGATGGGGATCAAAATCCTAGACTGTGTGATGGCATCGAAAATCCGTGAACCAAATTCCACACCAGGTGGGATGTTTATATCGTCCTTAAACACACCAATCCCTCTGTCAACCAGATTTTGATAGAGGTGATCGGTGAATTTCCTGCGAGTATCTAAGCCGTTAAAACTCAAGAACACATCATATTGACCGCTGCCTACACCTGTGGCTTCTGGAGAAATGGATGAAGAAATGGATGCTCCCTCAGCGTTCACTTCCTTTGCTCTCTTGGATGAAGAAGTGGATTCTCCCTCAAGGCTCTCTTCCTCTGCTTTCTTTCTCTTGCCCCGACTCTGTCCTCTGCACATGGCGATCTGAGGGGGGAAGTTGAAAGCAAAGATGCTTTTTCTGCTGCTTAAAAGGATTGATGAACAACGATAGATGCTTTTAGGATGCTTTTCTACAAATGCTCGTTGGCCTGGTCCCCTCCAAATAACGCGAACTTGATGTGTCTTCGAGGCAATGCCAAAGAAGGTTCGTGATGTTGAGAAAGAGGCAGGTAGTGGAGGCACGGCCTTCGATTACGTAAGCTTTCACTATGGAAGATCGGGTGTCCCTAAAGAGGCCCCCAAAAAGCTCAAATCATTTACTTGTTCAAGAACACGTATTTGAAACACATTTTAATATTTGAACACATATTGAATCAGATTGAGGTATAATTAATCGACTTCCATAGAACGCATCTGAAATAACTACATAGTTTCACGCACTTCTATCATATTTGAAGACAGACATTTTCATTTCAGTTCACACCTAAGATATTGAAATTATGTAGAAGACTCCATGAAAGCGTCTTCCTCTGAATATAAGCTCACATGATACCTTATCCTTATCATAATTTTCGATGTTACTCTTATTATTTTTAGCCTAACATATAAACAACCCTAGCTATGTCCACCACCTCATTTTCATTGCCCCTTCTATCTAATCCCATTTCAATTGGCTGACCTAATGTAGTGTCATGTAATTGTTGCCCAATAAACCTCGTCCTCTAATGCATACACTTTCCTAATTGGAGGAAATTTCCATCAATGATGTTTTTAGTTTGGCAGGTTTCAATTTTTAGGCATTATTCGTCTGTAAACTTATTGGCATCGTTTGTCTGTAAAATTATTTGAAGCTGAAATATTAATTGAGGAAATATTTCCAATTGCTAGGCTGTTTAAATTATGAAGGAAGCCGATGAGAATGATTCTAAATGTAAGGGACATACTTCCTTTTGGGCCCACATTTCATTTCTTTCTAAAGGTGCACAGGAGTGCAAAAATTGGCATAAATAAGTCTATCCATGAAATTAAGTTCCATTTACATCATTTCCACCCAACATATATACAAACATAATTCGAGGAAATTTAACTTTCCCTCCCTTTTTCCATGATTTGTTGTTGTTTTTTATTCTCTTATCATATTCTAAATGAAATTGGAAGTATGAGGTAGAAATGAATGGATGATCATTGTCATTTCTCTCTTATTTATTTCATTATGTACCTACAAGCCAATAGTTTTATATAAGACAAATCTACGATACGATGTTACCTATCTATCTCTATCCACTTTAAAATTTCAAACTTAAATTATCAATTTATATATTGACCGCAACATAGAGCTATATTTAGTTAAATGACACCAATTGAGCATAATGCGTTAGTATTAAGTTACTAAGGAGATACAAAAACAAAAGTTTTTTTTTGTTTTTCGTCAAAGTTAAATCTGAGCTGGTGACGCACCTGATTTATAGGCAAAAGCGACTTCAAAGAGAAAATAAAAGACCCTCCTAAGCTATTCGGCAGCCAAACATCGACAAAAAAGGCCCATAACACACCTAATTCGGCCGGTTATTACAATAACAAAGCAACGAATCAATAGAAACGACTTGTGAATAAGACATGAAAAAGTGTTTACCTCCAACGAGTCGAGATGCCAAGAGAGGCACAAGGTCGGAGAGAGAAGACCCTAAATAAGGCAGGGCGAGAACTTTCAAGAGGGCGAAGATCAAAGAAAGCAAGCGAGGACCTTGGTTTCAAATTATTCTGCAATAGAGAGGGAGAGGGAGAGGGAGAGGAGCAATCAGTAGATAGCAGACGAGAGTCGTATTATCGATCGACTAGCACCCCTATCTCTGATTCGCGTACCAATTAGATAATTTTTCATTATTTGATCTCTTTATAGATAGCAAGCCAAATCAAGCCCTAAAATTTGGACTATAGAATGATTAATACAGTTCATTTCTACCTATGTACCGTTTTCTAAAAAGATAAACACTTGTGATATTATCCAAAACGTTCTTTACTCCTGTGAAGGCTATATTCTCCACTCATCCTAAACATGCATTAGTCATATTGTCAAATTTATTGCAATTCAGTAACTTTCTACTTTGTCTATGCGTAAGAGTCACGTCTTTGTGGTAAGCAATTAAATCGCACGGAAAATCACAATTTATGACAAGTTTATCTAATTCAATCTGTAAATAGGCACATGTTATGTTTTGTATGCCTTGAAGGATGCTATGTGTCATGCGATGAGCAACGATCAAATGTATTTTTGTCCAATCAATTGTAATAGACTGGAGAATGAAGGTCGGGCTTACCTTGAGCGATGCGGATATGAAATTAGTGTCCAAGAAGAAGAAGTTGCCTCGGAGCAGATCAGGAGGTGTCCGAGTCCCGAAAGGCAGTACAGCCTGAGGATCACCTTCGCGTCTTAGTGTGGAGCTGTCAAAACCTGATAGCTCATAACAAAGACCAGCGTCTCAGTGATTCATGGTGATTGGCGTCGCTCCTCTTCACGCAAAAGCGCTCGGGACTTTAAATAAAGCTTTACTTCTGATCTTGCCTCGAAGGAGATGCGCAATCTTGTGGTGGACGGACGGGGGTAATCGTACGTAATTCTCTCTAGCCGTTCACCTTTTTTACCAAAACCATCAAAACAGTCCCCTTCCTCCGAATTGCCGAGGATTGCACGTCTTTGATGGGGAAATTCACCTTGTTTCAAGGGATTAGCCCTTTGACTGTTAGAGCCGAAAGAGTCGAGCAAGCCAAGTGGAAGACCCAATAATTATAAAACTCGGTTTTGCCTATCTACTATCTCATTATAAAGTGGTTTTGCTTTTATTCTCTTAAATAATAAATGGTGATTTTGCACAAATGTTTTCCGATACAACAGTACATTCTACAGTCCTTCAAGGAAAAAAAATTATCTTTCGTAAAACAACTGATTTACGTCATCTTAATCGATGTGCTTATCCATTTATCAGGAAATATCTTTGCTTGTTGTTTGTGTGAAAAAGAGAGAACATATTCTTCGTCTAAGAGCTTTTCAGTCTTGACTGCATGTGAAGACAATGCATTCCAGTCCTTAAATTGTGTGGGTTTCATGAGGCGCCATCACTTTCGAGGGTTCAAATGCAATGGGCTTGTGTGCACCCAAATCATTTCAGTATTTGGTCCTATAATTGCCTTTGGTTAGTGGTTCACTGTAAGTATCCATGCTTCAACATACTTAAAGAAAATTTTGTCAGAAACTTTTAGCAGAGCGTCCTTCCAAATTAAAAAGCTCCGTTTTGCAACAATCATGCTTCCAGTGGTGAAACATGAGAAATGATGAGCAATTGTTTCCAAACATGAAAAATAATGTTTTGGTATAGATTGTTAAGAAATAATTCTTATAGATAGAACGATGGAACTTTGCTATAACGTCCATCTCTATTTTGGCAATATTAGCTATCCATTGAATGATTATGCACTATTCACATTTCATGAGAGATTCTTGAGGAAAGAATTTTAAAGTGAGAGAAATCTAAAAAGTCGACATATAGTGATCTATGGGGAAGATTCATAGGTCATGAGTTCCTTCAAAAGTGATATATCATATGCTATTTATTTTGGGAAACGCATCACCTAACTAAAATGTGAAAAAAAAAATTCGGAACATGATATATGTTAGTGATAAAAATGAATGAATTTTAATTTTCCTAACTTTTGGCCAGTTACTTCTACAAATGCTCGGAGTCCTAGGCTTATCTTCTCGCTGACCTCACCCTCTAGTCAAGTCAAACTTGTCGGCTTGGCCAATTAATCTCTTCCCTCCGAAATGTTGAAGAAGGTTCGTCCTCTTTTGCTAGAAAAGAAGAGTCCCTTATAGTTTAGTTTACCGTTGTCGTTTCATTGCGAAAGAGAGGGGATGAGCCCCAAAGACTATCATTTTCTTATCCAGAAAGCCAATCGTTCATTCATACGATTACAAAACTTCACGCACTTATTAAGATATTTAAAGAAAGATTCTTCCGATTCACACCTAAGATGTTGAATCCGTCAAGATTCTTTAAATTAAGTAGGAAACTATATAGAAGAAGTATTTTCCTTTTTATATATAAAGCTCTCATGTTACCAAATCATTATCATGATCTTTCGGCCCTACGCTTAGTTCTTTTTAGCTTAATATATAAACAACCTTAATTATTTCCAACATCTCATTTTCGTCAACCCTTTTTGTCTGATCCCATTTTCATTAGCCAAACTAATGTCGCGTCACCGGTTTACTACCTGATGGATCAATTACTTAAAAGCTCCGAACGCGTAATTGACTTATTTGAAACACTTTTGAACAAATCATAAGTAAATTTTTTTGTGTTTTGCTGGCTGACCATAATCAAATTTTGTCGCACTATCATGCCTGATTTTCCAGAAAAAGAAAATTAATAAGTCTGTCTCACTCGCCTTTAATTATTTGACTTAATATTTTATTGTAGTGCACGTCATGGTCATTGTTACATCTTCCAGCAAGGTAATGTGGATGGAACATTGGTCTGGCGACATTCTCCCCAAGTTTAAAAATCATTAATTGCCTTTGGAAAATTGATCGTGGGAAATGACAGAGAAATCGGCTATTAAAATAAATTATCTGACGCATTGTGAAAGCACAACAATTATAACATTTGATTTCAAAAAATAAATTATATAGGAAGACAACTTTTGGTTTGTAAATGTAATTATGCAACACTGTCATTAGATTATTGTTATTAGTCATAATCTCTCTGAGCTGATTCAATGTTTCCTGATGGTTCACGGGTTTCTTTCATAATGCAGCCAGCATACGAAAGATGATGGAAACTTCTTGCAATTGTGACCAGAAAAGGGCAAACAAGAAGAATAATTAAATATTTGCATCTTGGACTTATTTAATTGGTCAACAGCCATTAACTTTCCACCGTTGATCGCAGAAGGAAATTGGGAGTAGATGGTAATCCCCAAAATAATCAAATGATTATTGTCCATCTTCCTCTAAGTTGTATTAAGAAACTTCATCAAATCTGCTAGTATTCTTCAGACCATTGAAAAGTCCATGACCCGGGAATTTCCTTTCGGTAAACCACGCAATACAGTTTTTCACGAAAACACAGAAGTGATGAAAGTTGCTGATCTTGTTTAAGCGCTAAATAAACCACACAGGCCAACCAAATATTTCCTCAGCCCAAGCACTTTAAGAATTAAGGGAAAAAATCAAACCATTTTCATGGCATCCTACTTTTTAAAGTTGGATCAAGCATTGAATGGATTTTCAAGTGGATTATAGTTTGCACATGCATCAAAAATGATTATCCGGGTGACTTGTCTGTAATATATCTTATATCAGCCTATTGGATTATGATATATGAATATTGGATTAGTTCCCATGGTTGAACTACATATTAAGATATGACATGTTTATCGACTGGTTCTATTTTGGCAAATAATCACAATTAATGTGATTTTTCGGACTTAACTATACCAATGTAGTTTTTGGCCTTGCCACATAACGCAATGCGACTAGGATCGGGCACCGAGTGTGCCTGGGTTTACATGGCTAGAGCCATTCAAAATAAGTAAAATAATTTATATTGATGAAAATAATGATAAACTACTTGAGGAAAATAAATGAAAAATAATCATTTATATTAATGAAAATAATGATAAACTACTTGAGGAAAATTAATGAAAAATAGTCATTCGGTTTAGGCAAATTGAAAAAAAAAGAATATCTTCAAATTATTTGAAAAAATTTGCATTTGGTGTTGCTCCAACAATGGTCACACTCAAGCCACTGGGTCCCTCGCCATAATTCAAATAACACAGTCATGTCATTGTTCTCGTGTGATGTAGAGCGCATTCTTCCAAAGTCAATTTTTGTGAAAACCAATCATGCCCTACGAGAACTATTTCTAAATTTTACACATAAAAGTTGGATATGTTATCTCCCAAGATTCATTGGCTTGTAATGAACATAGACTTTGAAGGTACCAGGTATGCCAACGGGGTGACTAAGTCACAAGCCACGTTGGAAAGAATTGGAATAGTGGTGGCTCAACTTTGCAATCATTTCAAAACATCAACATTGTTATTGGCAACTCCATCAATTTACGTTGAATAGTCTGTTTCTAAGTACGTGTCCAACTCATTTGTAGATGATGAAAACGAAGACATAGAGGAGTGGGATTTTCTTCATCTTATGAAGCAAAGATCATATAGTTTTGTGGTTACTGCTCAATGAGATCCCTCTGTTTGTGGTGTGGAATTTATCATATTGAATCAACCCACATATGCCTAAGGCATATTCAGGAACCCGCTCATTATAGCCAATGTGTATTTACTTGGAACTCCTCGCCCGGTCCTAAATATTTGTAACATGCAAAAAGAAAAGTTTTCAGTCCCTCCAAATTGAACGATGAGGAAAGACGAGGACGAGTAAGTGGAGAAAAAAGCAATGTTGATTCTCGTGTTCGCAACCCGAAAAAGCAATTTGAATTCCGAGGCATGGAGAAGAAGGAAAGATGCATATGTAGCTTCCCCTCGTCCGGTCATGAATGAATACTCATTTTGGTGGTGGAATAATTCATTTCGTGAGGGAAAATATCGACCACCTAGATAATGAGATAAAAAGTGTATTTGCATGGCGCTCAATTCGGATCTTTCTCTCATTATTAATCTATTTGAAGTGCAGTTCTTGAGGAAATTACAAAAATTTGCTAAACATATTGCAAGGGTGTCAATTCAATCCTAAGCTTTTTTTTTTTTTGCCCCTTGAGTTATAAATATTTTGTATTTATATTATTTCAGTCGACCTAGCCAATTTTAGTCGGGCATCACTGACAAGTATATCGTCTATCTTATGTGGCTCAGACGACACTGATATGAAATTTTTTTAGATAATATTTTAATACTTTTGCCAAGTTATTTATTTATTCTTTTCTTTTTCCTTTTTATAATCTTATTTTTCCTTCCCTTCCTCCTCATCCACTGTTGAGGGTGAGCCTCACCATAAGACGGCGAGCTTGTAACTAGATCAGGCAAGGTCAAGCTCGTCTTGCCAATGGTGAGGCTAGCCTCATGTGGTGACAACAAGGGATCAACCTTGCCAAATTCAATGAGCTTGAGCCCTCACCATTGGTTGGGTGAGTTCAACTTTGCCTGATCGGAAGAGGCCAACCATGCCCAACCATGGCGATTACTCGAGCCTACCAAATTCGATGAGACGAGCCTCACCTTGCTGTGGCATCACCAACGGCTAGTGAGGGTGAGCTTCGCTAGAGGCCACCAAGGTAAAGCCTTGAAAGAGAAAGAGAAATTAGCCAGAGCCCTGCCTTAGACCTAGCAAGAGGGAAGGGAAAAATAGAAAGAGAAAGAAAAAAGAAAAATAAAATAATTGAAATATATTAAAATATCAGTAAAAATTAGCCACGTCAACACTAGTCGGGCCACATAAGATGACCAACATCCATATCAGTGATTTTCCGTTAAAATTAATCGGATGGATTGAATTGATACAAGTACAAAAGATTTATAATTAAACTGGCACAATTACGATAAACTTAATACTTTTTTTGTAATACTACAAGACTTTTTTTTTATAATTTAAAGGCGCAATCGTAAGCTCGATTTTCCAGAGATCAATGAAATACCCCGCAAGCCTTGCGAAGTTGTTAAATTTAGATTTTTGGCCAGTTGAAGTGGCTCTGGTCCATTCGCAGCAGAAGTCGGATTGAAGTGCACGTTACTGAAATAGAATAAGTTTAGTTGGCAAGGGAAGATGGAAAAATGCTTCTTACTACACGTCTCTCATTTTTGTGGCGACAACCACGTCAGCTTAATATGAAAGGAGATTGCGTAATATGGAGAAGACACTCGACATCATGAATCTAGATATAACATGACCATATACATGTCATAAATTCGGTAATTCACGGGTGATATGCGCCACAAGTATAACCGACATGTTGTAACATTCTTTTGCGATTTAATGGGTTTTTATCCGATGTTAGAATTAGAAGGTCACAGTCCAGAGGGCATTAAACAGGTTTTGGGTGTTAATTTGATGAGTGGATTTTCAGCTCGTAATCTTTGTCATATAAATGGATGTCTAGTGCGATTTTCACCTTTAACGTTAGATTTTTCTATTACTTTTAACTTTTTAGAGTTTGAAATCAGGTCGTGATTCATTTCAAACATCTCAAATTTTTAAAACTAGGAGACGGACATCCAAAGCTGGCGCTTTAATGTGGTTTGTAGCAAGAAAAATTTCTTGTAAATATCTCTGGACGTTGTAGGTGTGAAAATGAGAAGATATGTTGCCAAGGATTGCTGATTCATTGCAACTAGCACTACATCTTGGAAATATTTTATTGGTAGATAACCGTTGATTTCAAAATGATAGTCACGATAACAATTATTGGAGCCAATGAGATTAGTCCGTCAATAAATTTAAAGGACCATAAATGGGATTCTCATTCAGCCGAAAAGGAAAAACTACTAAGTCTGCCTCGCTCGTCACTAATTGATTATCTTGGTCTTTTAATAAGGTGGAAGACTTAGTCCTTGGTATGCCTTCCAGCTAGGTAACGTCGATAGAGCCTAGGATAATGGCATTCTAGCTAAGGTTAAGAATCAACAATTGCCTTTTAAAAATAGGTTGCAGATAATGATACGGAAATTGATTATCAATTAAATTGATTGACTCCCCGTGAAAGCACAATAATTATGACATTATTTCAATTTAAAAAAAAAACAGAATTAAGTAGGAAGACAGCTTTTGATTGTGGATGTAACTTCGCAACACCCGCATTAGATTACTATTATTAGTCATAATCTCAGTAAACCGCTTCAATGTTTCCTGACATTTTGTGTGTTTCTTTAGGAATGCAGCCAATACTCGAAAGACCATGCAACTTCTGGCAATTGGGACAGAGAGGGTAAACAAGAAGAATAGTTAAATACTTATGTCTCGGACATGTTTTGTTGGTCGACGTCCATTAACTTCCCGCCATTGATTGCCGAAGAAAACAACGAGTAGATGCCAAGCCCGAAGTAATCAAATGATCTTTGTCCATTTTTTTTTTTTATAAGATATGTTGAGAAACTTCAGCACACGGACGAATATTTTCCAGATCATTGAAAAGCGCATAACATTCTGTTCTCCTTTCGATAAACCATGCAATGCAATTTTCAAGAAAATACAGAAGTGCTAAAAGTGCTTACCTCGTTTGAGCGCTAGATACAACCCCATATTTCCTCGGCCCACGCACTTTGAGAATTGAGGAAACATTCAAACAATTTTATGGCATCCAATGTTATAAGATTGGAGCAAACATTGAATGGATTGTCAAGGTGATTATATTAAACATGGATAAAAAAAATTACGGGTGAACCATTTATAGTATATCTTATATCAGCCAGTTAAATTATGACGTACGGATATTGGATTGGGGCATAATTGTAGCCGATTTGATTTTTGCGGCTTAACTATGGACAATGTAGTTTCTGGGCCTTGCCATAGGCTAATTAGGACTGCGCAAGGAGCATGCTTGGCTGGCGTGGCCTGAGCCATTCAGAATAACTAAAATAATTTTTATTTAAATATTAAGAATAACGATAAACTAAATAAGGAAAATTTTGTGGTGCTCCAATTATGGTTACGTTCAAACGACTGTGTCCTTTACCATCATTCAGATAATTAGTGCCAATTCCTGTGAAAACCACTTATGTCCTATGACAACCATCGCTAGATTTTACATACACCCTAGTGGGTTGAGTAAGTCACGAGTCGTGATGGAAAGAATCGGAAAAGTGATGGCTCACCTCCTCCTCCAATTCAAAACGTCAAAATTGTTAATTGCCAACTCTATCAATGTACTCGGGGTAGTATATTCCCAAGTATGTCCCCAGCTCATTGGTAGATGATGAAGACAAAGACATAGTGGAAGGGTGTGGAACTTTTTTTTCTTCTTATGAGGCAAAGTCCATATAAGTTTGTGGGATGAATGAGGCCCCTCAATCTATGCAGTGAAGCTCATTGCATCGAATCAATCGGCGTATGCCACATGATATTCTGAAGCCTAATTATTGTTATAGCCAGTATGTGTTCCACTTGGAACTCCTCACCCAGTTCCAAATAGGGCTGAGCTTATCAGACCGACTAACCCAGGAACCGCTCGGACCAGACTGAATTGGCCGGGTTGGTCGGTTCTCCGAAGTGTTAGTTCGGTTCTTGGTTTTTAAAAGTGGAACTGGTGTTCAGCGGTCCGGGTCTCGGTTCCTAGGAGGGTGGGATCAGATCGGATCACCTGGACCGGCCAATCTGATCAAATTTTATGAGAAATTATAATTAATATAGGAAGGATTGAGTTGTCAGAGTCCAATAAATCACAACTCTCTCCAATCTCTCTCTTCTTCATCAAAAGAAAAAGCTTGAATCTTCCCATTTCAACAAAAAGCTCTGATTTTTTTTATCTTTTTTCCAATTGGTCTATGAGGACCTAAGATTGATTGAGCATTGGCATTGTGAATCTTTGGGCCGTTTTGGGTTTCGTGGTGGAAATCATGAAAAACTCGAGCATGCATTTGGCGGTTGTTCATGGCTTCGATGGTTGACCACTTTCGATTTTCATCGCCCGCTCGTGATTGTGTATGGAATATATTTTTGTTTGAATTTTTTCCGGTTCCATTGGACCGCCCCGAGAACCGAACCAAGACCAGTCGATCCAGTTCTCTATTTCGAGGGGAAATCGAACTGCCCAGGGAACCACTCACCCCTAGTTCCAAGTACTTTTAACTAGCAATAAGAAGAGCTTCAAGCCCATCTAACTTGTACTTCGGATCTAAAACAGTGGCTATTAGACTAAAGCGGATGCCATTGTAATGTTTGAGGCATTTGGCTTTATCGCCACTACTATTTCGTGGGGATTACTCTTCTTGTTCGCCAATTAAACTGAAATCAGGTACAGAAATGGAAGGTTTCGATTGCTTGACAGCTAATTGAAATCTTCGAACTTCAAATTCAAAAAGTTGCCAATTTTTCGTGTGCTTTGCAAGTTCATTCTAGCATTCCAAGGGCCAAGAAGAGTATCAATGGCACAATCCACCTTGGTGAAAAACAAGTGTTTGAATTATCATGTCAGAAAATCGGAATGTGATTGCTTCATACATAATTCTGCCATTAGTCAAATTTGACGCATAAAAAACTCGTCAAAGATTTCTATATGGTGAGAAATTCTGCTAAGAAAATCACTAAATCTGGGCAGAATAAGAAAGCTTCATAAATGGAAGATGAAAATCCCAAAACTACCGAGATGGAATCTGTAAATCAATACAATTTATAAAAGTAATAATTCTACGTTCATGTTTTTTACTAATCAGATTCCTGGGCTTTTACTTCTTTTTTTAATTAAGTGCTTCTACCTTCACAAATTTTCTGATAAAGTCCGTCCGAATTTAAATCTGGCCAAATCTAATTAACATGAGAATTCAGGACAACACCTTAGGACAATGTGGATGACATTTAACCGATGCGAATGCCCACATGAACAACACCCCAAAAGATTCAGACAAGTGAACTTTGTCGAAATGAGATGTGGATTATCAATGTGGATGCTCATGTGCACATCTGTATTGGGAAACTTTTATCCTTGTTACACTCCAGTGGCAATTTCAACTGAATTGAGTTTGATCTATTGTCAAACAAATTTGGTTAAAAATAAGATAAAAGAACTTGTTTAGACAAGTTAATAGTTATTGTTGAATAGATTTATCGTAGTAAAGCATGATAGGTTGGTGATCACTCAATAGACCATTATTAGAGATATCCACGCTTCTAAGTACATTTAGCAAATGTTTCAACACAACTGGCAATTATATATGCATTAGTGCCAATAGATTCGAACTTGGCTCAACAAGCTTCTCGTCCTTGTCTTGAGCTCTGGAAAAATTGAGGCAAGGTTCAAGTACACAATTAGGTGTAATAAAGTCTGATCACTAACCAATTAGTTGACCCTTTCGAGTTTTTTCGTTCAAACCAAATGAGTAAGTTTTTGGGGACGGCTCTTTTCACCCTTCCAAAAATTTAGTCCGCATTTTTAAATAGCCTGCAACCGTAGCCACCGCCAGAGAAAAATAGGTTTCCGGTGCAATAATAAAAACGGCTGTCTCTTCTGCTTTTAGCTGCATGCTTTAGATAAATCAAGTTAACGATTATCCAGTCAAAATGATTGCAAAATGCCAGCGTATGAATTTTCTGAATAACCAGACCTGAGAAATAATTTTACACTGAAGATGGACGCTTTTATATTGTGCTCAACATTCTTTCAATTGAGAAAAACTACCGTCTTCCTAGAAACATTTTCATTGAAACTCTCGGCTGCAATTGACAGATTATTTGCGGATTCCATGGCATTCGCTTTTTCCACGAAAAGAGTTTGTCCCAGTCAAAAAATTGTAGACTGAAGTGGATATTTAACCAGTAATCTTGTTAACAAATCTCATTGTATGCTTAGGTCACGCATATAGAACCACTTGTGCATGCGGTCTTCCTGCAAGACATTTGTGATTCGGCCATTGGTAAAGAATGGCACGGTGCCAAAGCTTTGCAACGAACACATCACATGAGAAGAGGTCGCTTCATATCCAGAATGACATGAAGAGTATTAAAAACACAGAGCACATGATAAATGCCATTTAGGAAAGAACTTCAGAATGCTTTTCCAAAATGACATAGCTCAGTCTTGCCCGCATCTCCATCCTGGGGTGTTCAAGGACTTTCTCCAAGTTTCATGAAATGCAGCTTGAATCTACACAATGAGGATAGGACTGACTCAGTATCAATAATTGAAGACATGCGAGATTGCAGCATCAAAATTTACCCCATGACAGATAAAGGTACAAATGCGTCAACATCATTTACACCAATCGCTGTTGGACCACAATGAACAGAGACTTCATTAGCCGGCCAATGAAAAAGAAAACAATAGGCTTAAAAGAAGTAAGCAATTAGTAATAGCACTTTCCTCGTTTGTGTTCAAGAACAGAATTGTTGTTGTTAGAGAATCTCTTCTTATTGTTTTGAAGTTGACAAAACACAGTTTTATTCGCAAGTGTTATTTGCTCAAGGAGACAGACTATCGCATCTTATGGACCATGTCAGAACATATATCGACTGTCAGAATATACATCGTCTGGTCAAGCTATTCGCACAGTCTAGGAGGATATCAAAACATGCATCGTCTATATCATTATCTGGAATATCTAATACTGAACTGTGACGACCATCTTATTGAATATCTAGTAGATATTTTATATCTCTTATCTCGGTCAAATCTAAGGATTATATTGGCTTAAAGATCTATTCACAAAGTGAAATATATTTGGATAGTTGATGGTTGATTCTTCGGTCGTATATCTAATTATATATGGAATATTTTGATCGACTAGAAGAAAAGTATTATGAGTAAGTATTCATACTTGAAAAGTGGAGATTCTGATTGTATGGACAATTAGGATTGACACTCTCTATTCTCGGTTTCTAAAACAGCTCGAGATCCCTTGATTGATTCTGTCCAACGGTATGATTGGAAGAACCTTTTTGGCAAGTAGCAACGGTCAACAAGGCCAGATGAAGTATTTAAGGGACTAGTCTCCAAGTGTAAAAGAGACAGAGAATATACGAGAAATTTCCATAGTCTGAGCTATTCACTTTACTTGTCATTGTACACATCATATACTCAAAAGAGAGAAATACTACTACTTCGTGAGAGTAAAGAAGCATGTTCCTGATATTGTAATCTCTTTTGAAACATAGTGAAATCTAGCCCATTGGCTATCAGACAGAGAATGGACGTAAGCTTAATCAAAGTTGAACCACTATAACTGTTGTGTCCAACTATCTTCCTTTACTCTCTATTTTAAATTTCTATTTAACTTATCTTGCAAATTTAATTTCCGCGCATAATTGCAAGATCACCTATTCAACCCCCCTTCTAGGTGTATGCACTAACACTTTCAGTTGTTAATAAAATTATGCTAAAAAGGTGAAGTGACTAATCTACAAAACGAAAAGATGCATTTGTTAGTTAATCATTGGCAATGTCCAATCAGCAAAATCAACAATTTGGGATAATTTGTGAGGATGTCAATTTTAACTTTACAAATCCAATACCGCACACATGAAAACTGAGCTTATCAAATCAGAAACCTATATGACAACATTCAAAGGATATTATCACACAAATAAAATGATAGAATGGAGGAGCTTAGGAGTGCATACCGACCTCTGCAGAGCCTCGTCAAGTGCAGGAGTGACATCATTAGACTGCAACCACATCAAACAACTCTGCATGAGGTAACATGCAAGAAAAAAAAATCAGCAGCCACTCATTTGTTTAACAAAGAGATAGAACCTAACAAGCAAACAAAATATAGATTTAATTTTAAAAAACTACATTGATTATTGTTCAGGTATGTGCTTAAGAACATATCAAGTGTTTTGGATCTTCACAGCATCAAAACTTCCTCAGGACACTCTAGTTGGCCCATGAGCCTCTTCAAGTTTGGCACGCAAGACGGTCCTTAGTTGTTGTTGATACTTCCTCTGCAAATCCCTTTTCTTCATTTTGATCACTCTCAGGTCTGGAAATTTAAGATCCTCAGCCAAGTGTGCCACACCCAAATCAGTCGTGATAAAACAATTCAATGACAACAATTTGATCAAATGGGATGATTAGCAATGTCACGCTCCGAACCTCGAGCGTGCGCATATCCCACAATGGTCGATTAAAATTACGACGTTGTCAGGTAGCGTCTCCGACCCAAACTTCTATGCACATGCAAAAGCGTAATAAACAATACCTGACAACAACAAACTTGGGATAAGAAAGTAAGACAACCAAATTTCACGAAGCGCGTTTCATAAGATAATTTCGGTTTCAAATACACAAGAGACTAAAGCAAAAAGGGTTTATCTAAACACCAGGATCTATAGCCACAGCTCTATGTCCACCACAAAAGATGTGCTCCAAAAACTATCGCCTACGGGACCTCATAATGCCCGTGTCATACTTCCATCTAGGTACCTGAAAAAACAGTTTACTGAGTCAACTCCCCAAGCCCCGATTAGGAAGAAATCCACCTAAGGATAACCTAATCATAACAGACAATCAAGGTCCGGAAACTGTTAGACGATCTAAAATCTGAGACTATATAACGTCTGAGACGATGTAACGTCTGGACAATGTAACGTCTGGGACTCGATAACGTCTGGAGAATTTCAAACTCCACAATTCACGTACATAAGCATACAACACACATCTTTAACCACTAAAACACTTCACATCAGTCATCATAAACTCACAAAGGTCCCGACTATAAGGCCAAATTGTTATGACATGTCCCATACCATGTCACAAAATTTCATCCCACAATCGAGCACAACATATCAATAGTTCAATCCATCATTCAGATGTTTCTCGACCAGCGAAAAGCTCTCGCCTCAAGTCCTTGTCACAACACATAATGCAATGCAATGCAATGCAAAGGCAGAGGCGTTATGTATCGTCGTCCCTCTCCTAAGCTGCAAGGATAAAGGCGTTACGTATCGTCGTCCCTCTTCCAAGCCAATAGGTACTGCAGGGGCAGAGGTTTTACGTATCGCCGTCCCTCTCCCGAGTCCATATGCAATCTTACCACAACATACACTAGTCATTACACAATCGCACACCATCCAGCCAATATCAAGGAGGTTAATCATCCAGCCTTGCTGCACACGTCCCATACCATGCCAACTCAGCTAAATGTAAAACCACCCTAACTGGCAAAACCAAGTCACTTGCGTGTCTCCACATCTAAATCCAGAAACATAATCAAATGAATTCGTAAAATCCTCAAATTTGAATATGTCGTAAAGGATACATAACCGATATTTTTTATGAAAACACCTTGTTCCAAATCCTTCTGTAAAAAGAACAATAAATCGGTCAAACTGTTACAAAAACGTGCATCAGTTTTCAGAAATCACGTTTTTCAAAATCAGTTTGGTTTGAAATCCAAAACTCGTCCTTTTGATCTGAAATTTGACTATGTTAAAGAAAACGATGTAATAAACAACTTTTGTGAAATAACTCTTTTAAAATTCGAATTCTAAGAGTTGATAAAAATATATAGATCATCAAAAGGTTACAAGTTCCAGCAAAAACAAAGATTATGTTTTGTTCAAAACAAAGTTGTCATAATTCCCTTTTGAATCCATAAAATCCTGGGTAAAATATATGTCATAGTTGAAGATATTTAAAACACTTTTCATGAAGAATCAACTTCATAATCTCATCATATTTCGATCCACAAAATCAACAACTAGCAACAGTTCAGTAAACATATACCAGAGAAATCCTCTGTTCTGAACTAAACTACTGTCAGTTGTACTAAACTAATCTAACACTCATCTTATCAAGCTGATTAATACTCATCTAACTCCTTAAGTGTAATCACAACCTAAGAAAGGTTTGGAGGTTGACTCACCTGATCAACAAATAGATTGGTCCACGACAACAACGGCACAAAGACGAGTAAAACTCAAGTCTACGTCGACTTCAGAAGAGGCTTGGATGATGCTGAAAAATTCCTGCACGTCACTACCTGAGTTGCTAGTTGAGAGCTACGTTCTTCAACTAGAAGAATGAAGGTGAAAATATCAAGAAGAAGTTGAAGTAGAACCAGCTATAATCTCAACGTTCAACTGTGAAGGGTGAAGCAACATGCCTTGAAAAGTCAAACCAAAATATCTAAATACTTGAGTACTTACCCTATAAGTCTTTAACTCTATCTAATAGCAATTTTCCCCTCTCAAACTTCTCCAACAATCCAAGTATGAAGGCTGTAATGCAGCAGCCCCTCATACCTACGAATTTGCACCCATTCACCTCAAGTCACATTTAACTTCTCATTGATTCAACTTATACCTATTCTGCAAAATACTATCTTTGAGAGGTGTTAAAATTCAGGATGTCACAAGCAAGTTATTGAGCTCCTCACCCCAGCTTGTTTCACAGACAGGCATAATTGTCCAACGATGCTAAAGGTCATCAATACAGCTGATTGAATTGAAGTCCCAAAGTAAGACTTGACCATTACATAGACCACCAAACCTGTCATGGAAGCAAATCGGTTTACCTTCCTTGATGATATTTCAAAATAACAGTTTGACTACTGGTAATGTTAAGGTGGTGTACATTCATATAGGATAGACTAACCAAAACTATCTTAACAATTATTTTAATCATCAATCAGAAACACTTGAACCTTATAATGTATTTTAGCTTAGTTCATCATACTTACTGGGAATTAATGCTCTTCTTAGAAGGTTAAGAAGGAACATCAGGGGATCATTAAGAAACTTAACAGGGTTTTTATTTATCCCGAAAAATCGAAAAGCATTTGTCCCAAACAGGACATCTGCCATAAGTCAAAATTTGACACGAGAACTCACAAAGGAACTCAAAATGGCCAAGGATTTTTTCAAAGAAAATGTGAATTTTGTTTAGGGAAGTTCTGGGCGAAGTTTACAATATTGAATAGCAGAAGATCATTGGCCTCCGGGTGAAAATTTCAGATCATGTGTTTACCATCACTAGGGAATTCTTGTTTACCTATGATATTTTCATCCTTGCCTTATAAGCCGCTAACAAGCCACTAATCTGCTTGCAGTCTACAAAAGCTGCCAATGGAAGTATAAATGAATAACATTGTTATAACATAACCAACAGCATTATATGCAGGCAAATCCAGAATTTCCAAAATCGATAAGATAGATACCTGGTACAGAGTAGATCATTCCTAAAAAATATAGCTTCAAGAAAAGTATATTACTCTATTTGCTCAAACTGGTCGTTAGAGGATAAAGAATCTTACTAGATGACAAATGCCTTTTACAGACATTTGGGTCTACATTTTGATCTTGGTTGCAGCATCATGTCAGCTTTTGTGACCAACTCCCCCGATCCTTCAATTATGTAAGACTAGCAATTTAGGAAAGTACATAACCCTGTCATGGAAAACCTTCTTGTCAAAAGAAGACAGCAATGAAAAGCAGGTCATGAATCTCAGAAGAAAAATGATTGTTCACTGCTTATTTACCTCTTTTGAGGAAACGTGACTCGTCTCACTATTATAATATGGGTAAAAGATTCATCACACCATCATCACGATATTTCAACAAATAGATCTATACGGATCTCTATCATAATTTCTAAGCAACCATTTTCGAGATACTTTTGGGATTGCTTCCAATGAGTCACAACCAGAAAGATCCCAATTGATTGAATCCAACTTTTCAGGTCCTTGAAGCTTAGTAAGTTTCCTGCAATCTTGAACGACTAAAGATTGTAACTTCTCACATCCTGTCAAATCTGGCAAAGTCTCCAATGATTTGCATTTTTCAATACACAATTGTTCCAAGAATTTCACACCATCAAGAGGACCTTGAATTTCGACTAGATTGTTGCAGCTTTGAACATATAATTCCTTCAAACACTGTGATTTTAGACCGAGAATGTTTTTAATGGAATTGCAATTCCATATAGATATGTTCTCCAAGAACTCCAAATTATCATGGCCCTGAATTTCAACTAGGTTATTGCAACATGAAACCCACAATCGTTTCAGATAAATTAATTCTGAAAGGTCCAATATTTCAATGGAACCGCAATTGGTTATTGTAAACACTTCCAAGTACCTGAATCCATCAAGTTTTGAGAGTCTTGAGGGAAGCATGGGAATGTCTTCACATAGATGGCATCGCTGAAGATGGAGTTCTTCTAGGTGGATTAAGCTAGAAAGCTGTGGCAGCCAGAGACTCTGACCAAAGACCGACAAATATGCTAAGCTCGAGGGAAGGTCTGGCAGCGACCGGAGCTTGTCACATCCATTTAGGCCAAGATGTTGGAGAGAAGAAAGATTCTGGATGCTTTCCGGTAGATTAGATATTGTTGCCCTAGAGATATCGAGAGTATGCAAAGTTGTCAACCTTCCAATAGCACTAGGCAACTCTTCAATCTCAATACATCTGATGTGCAGATGTTGCAAATTCTGTAAATCCCCAATTGAGCTAAGGACTCCTCTGAGTGACTTACAATATGAGGCATTCAGTTTCTTTAGCTTCCCCAGAGAACAATAAGACGTAGGGATCTGTGTAATACCACTCCTACTTAAGTCAAGTTCTTCTAAATCTTTTAACTCGCCTATTTCCTCTGGTAGCTCCTTCAGACTTTCACAATCACTCAAGTCCAAGGAAACGAGGCTCTTGAGTTTGCCAATAGAAGGGTGGAGATGCTCTAGTTAGGGACAATCGCTCAAGATGAGAATCTTCAACTGGGTGAAAGCAGAGAGATCAGGAGTACTTCTTAAATTCTGGCAAGATTTAAGGTTGAGAACTCTTAGCCGTGTTGACGTCTATACAAAAGGAGAACCAGCTGTCAAAGAATGAGCAGATCAGCCAAACAAAACAAACCAAAAATCCTCTTACCCCGAATGAACTAGATAATTCCCAATCCTTTGCAACATTGCTGTATGCTAAATCCAGCACTGCTAATTTCGGCAAACGCAAATTGGCTGTTGAAAGAGATGAATTGCTTTTATGGATCCCCCACCGAAGCCATCTTACTTCCGAAAAGCCTTCGTCTCCCCTTGCAGCTGCCAGTATCAAGCAATAGAACCTCCATGGGAACTGCAAGTATTTTAAATAGTTCATCTGTGTGCATATGGATATGGGGAAGGAATCCAACAAGACAATCCATATGTTGAGGGTCTAAATTGTCTTTTAACTTTTTAGTTATCGCTTTTTTAAATCTTTTTCTTTTTTTTTGTAAAAAAAAATTCAAATATTTTATTTCTACTTTCTTGAATCTCGAAATAGCACAATTTGTTATCTTTCTATCTTTTCTGAATATAGATATGGAAGCATATACTCACATGTAATTTTTTATGACCTTTTCAAATTTGAACAAATGATTTGAGAGTGACATGGTAATATTGGTTAGAGATACAAATTTTTTTTTTTTAGAGTTTGATGGTAATGGGAAAAAAATGCTCTTGGAATAACTAAAATTGAAGTGGATTTAACTTTCTTTCACAATATTATGGTTGAGTAAAGCCTACCATATGAATTTTTTTTTTTGGGAAATATCACTTATTTTTATAAACAATATAGTAAGATTTTCCAAAAATATGTTTAAGGGGATTTTTGTTGTCTTATCTAGTAAGAGGAAATAATAATGAGAAGAGGTGGAAATAACTAGTAGAGGGAGGGGTATCTTCAAAATCAAAATGGAGAAAAAAAATATCAAACATTCAATTCCTAAATCATGAGAGCACCGCAATACATTTGACTATACTAGAAAGCAAACACATGAAATAAGTGTGAATTTTTTTCCATTCTTATGGTTTTGAATTAATTATCAATTATTATAATTCTCACATACTATCTTTTTTTCTTAACCAAGAAATTTTCATTTATTTGATTTACATCTTCATTAATTATTGTAGACCTTCATATTATCAATATGTTCAATTAGATATGAGAATAGCATGCTTTTAGTAAATAAGATTTATAGTGTAAAATTGTAGTTAAAGGTTCTTAAATTGATTTTAAGATGTAATTTATATCAATTAAATCGAATCGAACGATATGACTTTTTTATCCTTGAGATACTTATAATCCATTTAGCTATCACAATTAATCTATGACGATCATAAATGGATGTCTAAATTCTTAATGGATGTCTAAATAGAATTATTTTCCTACAAAGTAAGACCACATGCTCATCCTAGATGAAATATTGGAATAGATCAGAGTAAATATATTAATTTAAGAGGGAGATAAAAAGAAAGGAGTGTCATATCTTACATTATCTTCTCTTAGTACTCTTGGGACTCCCTCGTAGTTGTTGTCCCATGGTCCGTTGCGTTTCTCAAGCGGTTGTCCTTGACAAAAAATGCTCCTTCCAAGATCTCTTAATTGATCATGCATCTCGAACTCACCGTGATCTCCAATTTTAATTAAGCACCTCAACTTTAACTCTTCAATTCCTAGACTTGGATATAACCCACAATCCTCCCACATGCACATCATAAATTCCCCCAAACTTTCGCCAATAAAGAAACAAGCAATATCAAGAAAAATCTGCTTGTGTCCATCTTCTAATGCATCATAACTTATACGCAATATATTTTCGACATCTCTATGCGGTTGGTTTTTTAATTGCCTCTGCACATCTACCCATACTTTTTTATTCGTTTTTTTGTACAAGTACGAACCTACAACCTCAAGTGCCAAGGGAAGCCCACCCATGGTAGATATGATATCACGAGATATGCTCTCAAAGTCTAGCGGAGAGCGATCGATATGAAATGCATGTCTATTAAACAAAAGCAAAGATTGCACCTCATCCAAACCCTCCATTTCATACTTGTAGTCTACCTGGAATTTAGATTGAACAAGCACGGCTTCATTTCTTGTTGTCACAATGATCATACTTCCTACCATAAACCAGTCACGTTCCCTAGCCAACACATCTAGTTGATTCTTGTCATCTATATCATCCAAAAGAATGAGGACTTTTTTTCCTTTGAATCTAGATTTGATTATATTAATTCCATCATCGATTCTAGAAACTCTATTTTCACTCTGTAATATATCAGATATCAGTTGACTTTGTAGATCCTTAATACTGTCGTGACGTGTAGCTTTTTCTCTAATACTTGGAAGGAAGCTGGCATGCTCAAATTCATCCAGGAGTTGATTGTAGATGCACTTGGCAAGTGTTGTCTTGCCTATGCCGCCCATTCCATAAATTCCAATCATTCGAGCATTGACGGAAGAAATGTGAATCCAATTCATGATTTCCATCAAACGATCATCAAGTCCAACTAGCTGCCTAGGAATGTCTAGCTGAAAATCTTTCTGTAACTTGCTTAGAACAGTTTTGACCACGAGTTGTATCAATTCTCCCTCATGCCTGTTGAACAACGAAAAACAATGAGAGATCATGAACAAGACATACTCGATGCCAAGTGTATCATCCTCATCAATTGATCCAACCCACGTTGGCAATAGGAAGTCGATTTTATCTGATTTTGATCAAGCTGCATAAGACCAAGCATAGGAGTCTATTGTAGGCATATCGTTTAGTGATTAATACTATTGGTTGAAAGGGCTCGTCTCTAGGTTTGTTGCTTTGTAAGGGAGACAAACGTAAAAATAAGGAATACTTTTGTTTTAGTCATCATTAGTTTACTTTTCGGGGACACGTTGGGGAGTAATAGCGTTTCTTATCTTCGAGGCATTATGGTTGTTTATTGGGACATTTTGGGGATCTTGTTTGAGCTTGTAGTGAAAGCAATTCATCTGGATTTCATCGTGACTAAGAAAACGTATATATAAAATAGAAGTAAAAAAAGGAAAAGTTCAAAGAAGTACCCGTTGGCAACTTTGCTGGATTCCCATCCATGTAAGTAACTCACTTCTCTAAGTGCTTGGTGCCCTTCCCAAATATCCTTTTCATCAAAACGCTTCTGACTCGAACGAAAAGGGAAGGCCCTACCAGAATTTACATCTAGACGTCGTACATCTGATGGGGTAACTTTATAAAAAATAGGCAAGACTATTTGTGATGAGCTCTTGTTGCGGTCCATGATATGAATGAGCTCGCGGAGGCACCATTTGCTCGAAGCATAATTTTTTGAGATAATGGGGATCAAAATCTTAGACCATGCGATGGCATTGAAAATCTGTGAAGGGAATTCCTCGCCAATTAGGATGCTTTTATCGTCCTTGAACACCGTAAATGGTACAATCCCTTCCTTTTCCAGACTGTGATAGAGGTGATCGGTGAATTCCTTGCGGGTATCTGAGCCTCTAAAGCTCAAGAACACGTCGTATTGACCGCTACCTACACATGTAGCTTCTGGAGAGATGGATGAAGAAGTGGATGCTCCCTCAATGCTCTCTTCCTTTGCTCTCTTGGATGAAGAAGTGGATGCTACCTCTGTGCTCTCTTCTTCTGCTCTCTTTCTCTTTCTCTGATTCAGCCAATCGTGACTTAACCAGTTGCCCATGGCAATCTGAGGGTGGAGGGGGAAGTTGAAACGAAAAGATGCTTTTCTACTGCTGAAGATGCTTTTCTACAAATGCTTGTTGGCTTGGTCCACGAAGGTTCAATGATCTTGAGAAAGAGATTGGGGATGAAGACACGGCCTTCAATTAATTAAGCTGACTTCGATTTACTACGAAAGATTAGGTGGCCCTAAGGAGGCCCCCAAAAAGCCCACATCATTTACTAGTTCAGAAACACATATTTGAAACATATTTAAATAGATTGAGGCATAATTAATCAACTTCCTCAAAGCGCATTGGAACAATCACATAATTTCACGCACTTCTATCATATTTAAAGATTGATTCTTTTAATTCACACCTAAGATATCGGATTATGTAGGAAACTCCATTGAAGCATCTTCCTCTAAATATATACCCACATGAGGCTTAATCATTACCACAATCTTTGACCTTGCTCTTATTATTTTCATCCTCATATATAAACAAACCTAACTATGTACATCACACATTTTCACTACTCCTTCCATCTAATCCCATTTCCATTGGCCAACCTAATGGAGTGTCATGTAATTGTTGCCCAATAAACCCCATCCTCTAAATGCATGCACTTTTTTAATTGGAGGAAATTTCCATCAGTCACATTTTTAGTTTGGTGGGTTTCAATTTTTAGGCATCGTTTGTCTATAAAATTATTTACAGCTAAAATATTAATTGAGGAAAAACATTCAATTGCTCGGCTACTTAAATTATGAAGAAAGCCGATAAGAATGATTCTAAATGTAAGGGAAATACTTCGTTTTGGGCCCACATTTTATTTCTTTCTAAAGGTGCACAGAAATGAGAGGCAATGCAAACAAATTTATTTCCATCTGCATAAGTCTATTTTATGAAATTAAGTTCCATTTACATCATTTCCACCCAACATGTATGTATCCAAACATATTTCGAGGAATTTTAACTTTCCCTCTCTTCTTTCATGATTTATTGTTGTTTTTTATTCCCTTATCATATTCAAAATGAAGTTGGAAATGTGAGGTAGAGATGAACAGATGATCGTTGTCATTTCTCTTGTATTTATTTCATACTAGCCCCACAAGCCAATACTTTTATATAAGACGAATCTACAATATGATGTTACTTAGGTAGTCACTTTAAACTTTCAAATTCAAATTATTGGTTGATATATTGGCTGCAACATGGAGCTATATTTTCTTAAATGACACCAATTGAGCCCAATGCGTTAGTATTAAGTTACTAAGGAGATACAAAAACAAAAGTTTTTTTTCTTCTGTTGAAGTCAAATCTGAGCTGGTGACGTACCTGGTTTATAGGCAACAATGACTTTGAAGAGAAAATAAAAGACCCTCCACTCCTATTCGGTAGCCACCCAACATCCCTAGTAGACAAAAAGGGCCCAAAACACACCTAATTCAGCAGATTATTATGATAAAAAAAAAAGCGACAAATAATTAGAAATGATGTGCTAATAGAACATGAAAAAGTGGTCGCCTCTCGGGAGCTGACCTGCGAAGAGAGGCACAAGATCGGAGACCCTAAATGAGCCTAGGTGAGAACTTTCAAGAGGGAAAAGATGAAAAAAAGCGAGCGAGGACGATGGTTTCGAATTGTTCTACAAGAGAGAGGGAGAAGGAGAGGAGCAGTTAGTAGCAAGGATAGTCTCGTTTTATTGATCGACAGGCACCCCCATCGCTAATTCACGTAACAGTTACATTGTTTTTCAGTATTTGGTCTTTTTATAGATGGCAACCCAAATCAAGCCCCATAATTTGGACTACAGAATGACTAAAATAAATTATGTTCCTTTCTATTTATGTACCATTTTCTTAAATAGATAAACGTTTTATATTTTCTAAGCCGTTCTTACTCCTATAAAAACTATATTTTCCTCCCACCCTGAACATGCAGTAATAATATTGTCAAATCTATCATAGGTCAATAATTTTATACTATATCTCTACGTAAAAGTCATGTCTTTGCCGTATGCAGTTAAACCACATGAAAAACCACACTTTATGACAAGTTTCTCTAATTCAATATGTAAAGATAAAGTCCACCTGAAAATAGCCACATGTAATGTTTTGTATGCCTTGAAGGATGCTAGGGATCATGCGGTGAGCAAGAATTAAATGTATTTTTGTCCAATTTATTGTAATAGACTGGAGAATGAAGGTCGAGCTTACCTTGAGCGATGCGGATATGAAGTTAGTGTCCAAGAAGGAGAAGTTGCCTGGAGCAGATTAAGTGGTGTTCGAGTCTCGAAAGGCAGTACAGCCCGAGGATCACCTTCACGTCTTAGTTTGGAGCTATCAAAACCAGATATCTCAAAACAAAAACGATCGTCTCGGTGATTTTTGGTGATTGGCATTGCTTCTCTTCACGCAAAAGCGCTTGGGACTTTAGATAAAGCTTTTCTTCTGCTCTTGCCTCGAAGGAGACGTGCAAACTTGTGGTGGGATGAGGGCTGGCAATCTTGTGGTGGGCTTTAGCCCTTCACCTTTTTGACCAAGACCATCAAATCAAAATAGTCGCCTTCCTCGAAATTGGCAAGTCACCATTTTGACCAAGTCCACCAAAACAGTTCCCCTTCCTCGAAATTGCCACGGATTGCACCGTCTTTTGTGGGGAAATTTACCTTGTTTTAAGTGATAAGCCATTAACTTCGGGAAAAGAACATCATAAGTGCTAAAAATTATGTACGGTACTCATTTTAGTGCCAAAACTTTCATTTGGCTCATTTAAGTGCCAATTCTGGAAAAAAAAAGAATGATCTTCTAAATTCTCTCACTCTTCCTCTAGGATAATCTCTTCTGATTAGGATCTTGTTGTTAGCTCGGTAAGGTGATATAATTAAGTATGCTCTCCACTTGCCACACTACGTTGTGGATCCTGTGGATCAGAAAATCTGAACCAAGTTAAATGTTCAAATTCAAGGATTCAAGAAAACTAAAAGGCAGTCTCATTCTATATGTAAGGCTTACGTGAGCCATGTCATTTTTGGGATAGCATACCTATTTCTTTGAGCCCTTGAGCTGCTTCATTTTACTGGTATCAGAGCCATCATCATCAAGACCGGGTTAAGATCAATATTCTATGATGAGAGTCTATTCCTAGAGGGAGAATAGTTTCCAGTATGACAGAATCACAACCTTTAGTTGTTGATGCCCCTCTTTCCTTAAATCTCCCTGCATTTTGCAAGTCCAATGCTTCAAAACTTGATTATCTTTACGAGTTTACTTACCTTTAGTGAAGATGACAAGATTTCCAGCACCCAACTTCCATTAATAAACCCTTATTCTGCCTTTGCCAAACCGCTATCCTTTTCTCCCATCTGTTCCATCAAAAAACTCATTCACCATACTCCTAAAGATGTCAAAGAATATGTTCAATCCACCCGCTTTGACCAACATCTCATTCCTGCTACCCAACAAGAACATTTTGTGAACCTTCAAATTCCTTCTGAGTTTGTACAACAATGGCAATCGCAAGGTTATACCCATCTCCATTGTGGCGCAGTACGCCTTGCCTTAACCTTTCATGGTAGGAAAAGCCTTCCTGTAGCTGCCCGCATGGCCCTTCTTGATACTCAATTCCTCAAGTACCAACATGCCTGCATAGGAACGGTGGAGATCACTCTTAATGCTGGCACGGTGTTTGTCACTCTATTTCCCAATTTCAACATGGCGTTGTCCGACCCTCGCTCACTGAATGCCTTGAAGGTTCAATTACAAATAACCGGTGCTTCTCAGACACCAGACTATATTGCTGCCACCTTACACTACCAAATGGTGTATAGAGTCCAAAACCATGCTTTGGACTTGAAACTGTCTCCAACAAAATATGTTTTATTTATTACGGTGGATAGCAATCAGACCCCGTCATGCATTCATGATCCTCGACGGATTTCCAGATCTGAGTTAGTCAAGCTCCTCCTAGATACTTGGGTGACTAACTAGGAAAAGCTCCACAAGAATGCCACGCCGATCAAAGCCACGAAGTCAAAATTCACAAAAAAGAAGGATGCCTCTGTAGTCATCACTTTTATCACTCCCATGAAAAGCCGGAGAGTTCTATCTTCCCCACCATCCTCACCTTTACACCATGTGCCTCTGACTCTTTTGAGGACAATAATTCTTTTGATCCAAAAAAGTTAATTCAATCATTTGACTTTGAAGGGAAGCCGATCCATTATTTCGAAGACCCCCATATTGGTCATTGCTTTTGGGATCCTAATTGTACGTGCCCTAGTTGTCTGAGTCCAAATGACTATAAGGAAGATGACAAACCATATTCACGAAAGAGGAAGAAAAAGCCTAAAGATAGTCTCTACCAAAGATATTTTGATGGTGACCCCATTGTCGGTCAGCTTGGCGAAGACGGAGGCAGGTATCAGTTCATAGTTTCTTATGCAACATCTCTTCCCGAAAGACCCTTTCTTCCTCCGACAGACTGCCAACCATTATACCCTCCATCCCCAAAAGATCCACCTGTTAAACCATGTTATAAGTCCATCCTCAAATGGGTAAAAAAGCATCCACACAGTGATCCCCATATTCGCCTGTTTTGCAAACCGACCAAAATAGCTCTAGCCACTCAATCTAGTGTCTACATGTTTAATGATGCTAATTTTCCCCCATTAGAACCATTTACTAGCCCAACTGGGTACAAACACCAGCCCAAGATACTCAGCTTGTAAAATGAAGCAGTTCAAGGGTTTAAAGAAACAGATATGCTATCCCAAGAAACTGGTTTAGGTGCTGATAATTGATGACCAGCCTTTTCTTTCCACGAACTTTTTCAGCACGTTTATCCACATAAAAAGCTTCACATGCCCATTGAAAGTTTGTATGCTCAATAAGACCTTGTTGGACAAGTTCTTCATATTCTTTCTTTGCCAATTGGAGATCCGTTGGATTCATTCCCATGTGACTTGCCTTTGTAGGATTGATATCTTCGTTTTTCTTGAAAGGCAACTTGACAAAGAAGGCTTCATTTTTCCATAAAGGATGTGAACATTTGGTGCTGAATTCCGAGTGATTTTCAACATAAGATTCAAGCAGAAGTTGGAGGATAGGATCAAGTTGCTCTGGCTGGATAAGATAAAGTCTTCTAGTTTCTATAAATTCACGAAATTAGGAATGGAATTTGAGACCATTGGGCATGATTCTAAGGGCAGGGAGCTTTTCCATGATGTCCCATCCAATGATAAGACAAAAAAATGTTGATCTTAGAACTCTGGTGGTGATTGAACACTAAGGGAAAAACTAAATTTTGATGGGTTTGCTTCTTACCTGGGTAGTAAAGGTGTTGCCAGATGCTGATGTAAAATATCGGGTATGAGATTCCCAATATTTTTCAGGGAGAAGTTTAGGGTCAAGGATGGAAGAATGCTCCTATGTCTATAAGAGCAATGAAAGAAATGGGTTTTTCATATTGAGAGACAAAGATTTGCAGAGGGATGTATGGTTTGAAAGAAATAGGTCTTTCTTTGGACATTTGAATAGATGGAGAAGATGATGGAGATGATGTAGAGTTTTCAAAGACGAATATACCTTCTTCTAGACAATCCGAGTCCGAACCTTCATCTTCACTAGTGTCTAAGAAGGTTTGGATGGCACAAATAATCTTCTCCAATGGTTCGTCTTCTAATGAAAAACTGGATTCAAGATCATCATCTTCAAGAGATAATCTAGTCTTGTGTTTGAATGAAATCTACCAGATTCATGCTCCTCTTTTTTGCCTGAGGATAATTTTTTGCAAAGTATCTCTTCTTTTCACAAATGAAGCATCGATCTTTCTTTCTTCCTTTTTTCCCCTTGCCATTACCCTAGCACCACTTGCTCTTTTGGAGAAACTTCCATTTGCCTTTCTTCTTCCGATGTACAGAGTATTTCTTGAAGTGCTTTGTCTTTTTGGTTGGACAATCGTAAGAAGAATCTTTATATCCGCACTTTATCTGGAGGCTTGATTTTTTGCAAGCCTTGTCGAGTATTTTATCATTTTCCATGAATTCTTTGAATGCTTTTTTGCGTAGACATAGCTCATCCAAAGCTATATGAATAGCTTGCTAGATTTCTCCGAGAGGACTTCAGTTAATTTCTTCGCATGGGTTTGGAAGTATTTATCCACTACGCTAGAAATTTGCTGGGGAATTGATGATAGATGACTGGCTTCAATGTAGGGTCTCCTTCGAGAGCATAATACAGCTTCATCATCTCTTGAAAGTGTCTGTTAAGATCTTTTCTTTGATAAGAACAACATTTTCTTTCAAAAAATTCCTTCCTTTTTTGCTCCAAAAGGTCTTCCGATCGCCCAATGAACTAATGATGTAATATCCTAATGACATTATTGAAATCTTGGGAAAGGAAGGTATTTTGATCAGCAAGAAAAAAAAAAAGCTAACCACCAGTCCAATAAGCTTCCTGTGAATCTGGAGGTAAACTCAAGAAGTATGTGCAACTGATCATTATTTGGATCAGTGGCCTTAGCATTCATCCATGTATAGAATTCTTGAAGCCTATCATCAAGTGTGAAAATAAGTCCGCCAACAGGTTTGCTAGGCATGGATGTACCTTGGAAAGAGTGTTCTTCCGGTGTTTCAACATATGGTTTTAGTTCCATCATAAGCACAGTTGGGACTTCTGTGCTTTTGTCTCGCAATTCCTCGTGTAATTCTTTAGATGAAACCTTCCCTATTGATGTTGTGGAATTATCTTCAAGTTCAGTTTCGGATGAGATTATGGTATGGGGTTGGTCTTGTTCACTGGCCATAATTATACTTGATCTAGCTTGATCTCTGAGAAAAGATTCAAGAGGATTTAAGATCATGTGCATGGCTTGACAAACAGGTGGGTCAGAATCAAAGTCTGAAAGGTCAGGAGATTTTAGTTTTTTGAGTTTGGATTTAGCCCGTTCGGCCAAAAATCTTTCTCAGATGAACCTTGCATCATTTTTCCGAGTCGAGGTAGGCTGGGATAGTCCAGAAAGGAGAAACAAGGTTGATGAAGAGCTAGAACCTTTTGAGCCAGAGCTAAAAAGACTGGTTGAATGAAAAGATGGTTTAGTCCATGATGGGTCAAACAAGGGATCAACAGAAGAGGTAGGTGGCCTATTTTTGCTGGACTTGAGATCCTCAATTTATTTCCTAAGCCTCTCGATCTCTTTATTATGGTCATCAAGATAGTGTTTGGACCTTATAAGTCCCTTTTCCATCTTTGATAATCTGGCTTCATAGTGCTAAAGAAGTTGGGCCTGGATTTTTGCAGTTTGGTCCGCTCTTTGATGGACTCTATCAAGCCTGTAAAATGAAGCAGTTCAAGGGCTCAAAGAAACAGGTATGTTATCCGAAGAACGACATGGCTCACGTAAGCCTTGCATATAGAATGGGATTGTCTTTTAGTTTCCTTGAAGCCTTGAATCCGAACATTTAACTTGGTTCAGATTTTATGATCCACAGGATCCACAACATAGCGTGGCAAGTGGAGAGCATACTTAACCGTATCACCTTACCGAGCTACCAACAAGATCCTAATCACCTTGACCAGGGTTTGGTCCACTCTTTGATGGACTCGATCAAGCCGAGTTTTGACCTCTCCGACTTCAGTTTTGACTTCAGCAACTTGGGTTTGCAAGGCAGTAAAACTACTGCGTTGTTCCATCCTCAAGGTTGTAAGGCTTCTATTCTAAACCAGGGTATTTTCAGTTTGCCAATTCAGAACACAGTCAGAAAGGATTGGTTCCTTAACACTACTACTCACACCAGCAGTGATCAAGCTGGGTATCTTGGGCTGGTGTTTGTACCCAGTTGGGCTAGTAAATGGTTCTAATGGGGGAAAATTAGCATTATTAAACATGCAGACACTAGATTGAGTGGCTAGAGCTGTTTTGGCCGATTTGCAAAATTGGCGAATATGGGGATCACTGTGTGGATGATTTTTTTACCCATTTAAGGATGGACTTATAACATGATTTAATAGGTGGATCTTTTGGGGATGGAGGGTATGGTGGTTGACAGTCTATCGGAGGAAGAGAGGGTCTTTCGGGAGGAGATGTTCCATAAGAAACTATGAGCTAATACTTGCCTCCGTCTTCGCCAAGCTGATCAACAGTGGTGTCACCATCAAGATATCTCTAGTAGAGACTATCTTTAGACTTTTTCTTCCTATTCCGTGAAGATGGTTTGTCATCTTCCTCATAATCATCTAGACTCAGACAACTAGGGCACGTACAATCAAGATCCCAAAAGCAAGGACCTATATGAGGGTCTTCGAAATAATGGATCGGCTTCCCTTCAAAGTCAAATGATTGAATTAACTTTTTTAGATCAGAAGAATTGTTGTCCTCAAAAGAGTCAGAGGCACATGGTGTAAAGGTGAGGATGGTGGGGAAGATAGAACTCTCCGGCTTTTCATGGGAGTGATAAAAAGTGATGACTATAGAGCCATCCTTCTTTTTTGTGAATTTTGACTCCGTGGCTTTGATCGGCGTGGCATTCTTGTGGAGCATTTTATAGTTAGTCACTCAAGTATCTAGGAGGAGTTTGACTAACTTAGATCTGGAAATCTGTCGAGGATCATGAATGCATGACGGGGTTTGATTGCTATCCACCTAATAAATAAAGCATCTTCTATTGGAGACAGTTTCAAGTCCAAAGCATGGTTTTTGACTCTACACACCATTTGGTAATGTAAGGTGGCAGAAATAGAGTTTGGTGTCTGAGGAGCACCAATTATTTGTAATTGAACCTTTAAGGCATTCAGCAAGCGAGGGTTGGACAATGCCATGTTGAAATTGGGAAATAGAGTGACAAACACCATGCCAGCATTAAGAGTGATCTCCACCGTTCCTATGCAGGCATGTTGGTACTCGAGGAATTGAGTATCAAGAAGGGCCATACGGGCAGCTACAGGAAGGCCTTTCCTACCATGAAAGGTTAAGGCAAGGCGTACTGCGCCAAAATGGAGATGGGTATAACCCTACGATTGCCATTGTTGTACAAACTCAAGAGGAATTTGAAGGTTCACAAAATGTTCTTTTTGGGTAGTAGGAATGGGATGTTGGTCAAAGCGGGTGGATTGAACATATTCTTCAACATCTTTAGGAGTATGGTGAATGAGTTTTTTTTATGGAACGGATGGGAGAAAAGGATAGCGGTTTGGCAAAGGTAGAATAAGGGTTTATTAATGGAAGTTGGGTGCTGGAAATCTTGTCATCTTCACTAAGGTAAGTAAGCTCATAAAGATACTCAAGTTTTGAAGCATTGGACTTGCGCAATGCAGTGAGATCTAAGGAAAGAGGGGCATCAACAACTATAGGTTGTGATTCTTTCATACTGGAAACTATTCCTCCTCTAGGAATAGACTCTCATCATAGATTATTGATCTTAACCGGTCTTGATGATGATGGCTCTGATACCAATAAAATGAAGAAGTTCAAGGGCTCAAAGAAACAGGTATGAGAATTCCGGCCAAAAATTGACGTGGCATTTATAATTATTGGCGTTATATGACGTGGTAAGAATCCACGTGGACTCTTTAAACGACGTCGTTCGTCTTCAGATTAAGGTTAACTCCAAAATTGGGTGTGAAATCGATCAAATTAGGGTTTGTTCTTGTTGTCTTCGTCTTAAGCCATCTACATCGTCGTTCATCGCTGTCGCCCATCGTTGCTCGCTCCAACGCCAGCATCGCTCATTATTGCTCACGCCGTTGTCGCTGACTCACCCACGATCACTCGTCCCTAGGTTCGACCTCTTGTCTCTCTCATTGTCAATTTGGGGGTGGGAAATGACGTCGTCAAGGGGACCTCCCACGACATATTGTCTCTCTCATTACATGTTATCTCTCTCATTGTCAATCGTGGGGACCTTCCACAACATCTTGTCTCTCTCATTGCATCTTCTCTCTCTCTCATTGTCAACTGTGGGGACCTCCAGTAGAAAAGAAGTACTGATTTTTTCATATATTAAACTATAGATGCATTTGTGGGACCCTCCATGTGTTTGTTGTAATGTTAGTGCTTTGTGGTCCCAAACCTAATTGATTTTTTTATTGGGTGCAGTACCGATCCAAGGAAGTTGCCATCATTGTTTGTTATGATTGGGAATTCGTCATTACTACCAATGATTGAGAATATTCTAGGGGAAACGAAGGTACCATCTTCTTCAATGTGACAAGGTTATCATATATTGAATTCCTGAGGAGCATAGTTTATTTGTTTCGCTGCAAAGTAAAAAAAATTGCATTATTGTATTCCTAGGAAAGAGTTGAAGGATGGGTTGAGGATCCTCAATGATGATAATGGTATTAGGGATATTGTTTACCATTATCTTCATGGCGAGGAAGCTAGGGTGTATGTCGAGTGTTATGATGAAGATAGTATTGAAATAGATGAAGATGGTGATGAAGTTAGAGGTAAAGCTAGAGATAGTACTTAGGTTCAATCTGAAGAACAGCATGAGAGGGAGGAGATGGAGGATAGAGAGGATGAGGAATTGGCTGGATTAGATTGGGAAGTGGTCATATCTAGTGAATCAGATGATGCAAATTTTGCTTATGTAAATTGTTCAAGTGATAACGATGATGCAGAGCTTGCAAAATCAAGGCAAAAATAGAAAAAGTTTGAGGTAAATAATTTTGCAGCAGTTGAAGAGCGACCGGAAGTGCAACCAGGAGTTAGAACCGAAGAAGCTATTGTCACTGATGATTTTGATTATGAAGGCGATGATAATAAGAGTGTCGATTCTGAGGATGAGCAATCAGGAGGTGATGAGGTATATATGCATAGAAGAATGAAAAGTAAGTATATTTTATATGATCCAAATGTTGTTCATCTTGTTTTATCTGTGGGTATGAAGTTTGATAATGCCAAATAGTTTAAAGAAGCTATTGTGAGATATTCCATTGATGAGCAGACCATGAATGAAATCTGATTCATTGATGCGTGGACTTTCTTAACTGAAGGATATTTCCATCAACCATGCCTCGGGTTTTTTCATCTACAAGTGATAGACAATGTTTAAATGCAAAATTAACACAAGTAAGAATGGATGATACTCATACCATGTGAGACGCCCGTGGATGCATTGAGTGCATATAAGCCGAGTGTATCCCCAACGTCAAGGTGATGTCCATACTGTGAGATCCACCAATGTCAAGAGTTTAAATGCATTGGGCTCACATGTAATCAAATCATCTAAAAATATTTAGATATTTGCTTGGGTTATGCCTTTGATCGGTGGTTCAATGCAACCATCTATTCGAAAGCACTTGCATGAATTTGTCTCTGCCGCCAGCATTATAGGGTTGAGAAAGTAGAGATTGTTTTATTGCTTGCAAATGCCCTTATCGATACCGGTTTCAAACAGTCCAAGCATGATCATGCCTTATTCACATTGGAAAAGGAAAAATAAAGCTGTGAGGCCCAAAGTGTCATGAGTTGCTGCGGAGGACCACGAAAAAATATGTTTTCTAGTGTGAAAATTAAGACAGCTAAAGTTGGTATACAATGACCTATCCACTTGAATATTTGCTTTATAGGAATCTTGTGAGGTGCCTGCAAGTTTTCATCAAACTAAGTCGGCCATACTCAAGACTCAATAGGAGTCCATCACCTGCCTCACTTAAACTAGTTTTGCAAATTATTCCTCGTGTACCTAGTATCAAATGTCTCAACGTGTACATTGATTTGTCAAGCAAAATGGCAAAAAAGGGATGCAACGGAAGAGGAGTATTACACCTAAAGTTTGGAATGCTCAACAGTGTTACCTGCAGCTTAGAAAACCCTAGAATTAATATGCAAGCTATTAAGGCTCCATCTCATATGGGCCTAAATAACTATGCTTTTTACCTATTGGGCTTGTATGTCAACATATTATGTGGATTATATATAAACAATGTATTCAATAAGCTTAATATCCATGATCAATCAAAACGGAAAAAAATTAATAGAAAGGACAATTACATACTTAGTCTAGCGGTTTCTGGCCCAAAATAGCATTGTTCGAAAAGTGAAAGCAATACTAAACAACTTATAGTGGATAGAAATGTTTGTTATGAGAAAATGCACCATCAAACGAGCAAAGTAAAAGGGATAAAGCTTAAAAAAAAGTAAGGTTTTCCTAAAAATATTTCTTACGTGACTTTTGCTATCTTATCTATTAAGAGGAAACAAGAACGAAAGGAGATAGAAATGACTTGCAGAGGGACGGGTATCTTCAAAATCAATACGGAGAAAAAAAATCAAACATAGGATTCCTAAATCAAACGCATGCCATTGGTGTTAGAATTTTTCCAATCTTTTTGTTTTTATCAGTTAATGTAATTGGCACATACTTTATTTTTTGAATCAGGAGATCTTCATTTATTTGGTCTATGATGGTTATACTTCATCGTCATTTAGTATTGTAGTCCTTCATTGTAGTCCTTCATATTGTCAATATTTTCAGCTAGATATGACAATTGCATACTCTTATTTCATGAGATTTATAGTATAAAATTATAGTTAAAGGACCGTAAATTGATTTTAAATCAAATATTTATGTATCTAATTATATTAATGAATTCAAATCTAGTGATATGACTTTTTCATTCTTGAGATACTGACAATTTATTTAGCTATCACAATTAATCTATGATGGACATATATGGATGTTTGAATAGAATCATTTTGCTAGAAAGTGAAAGCATCTGTTTCATTCTTTAGCTATCACAATTAATCTATGATTCTATTCAAATATTTACGTATCTAATTATATTAATGAATTCAAATCTAGTGATATGACTTTTTCATTCTTGAGATACTGACAAGTTATTTAGCTATCACAATTAATCTATGATGGACATATATGGATGTTTGAATAGAATCATTTTGCTAGAAAGTGAAAGCATCTGTTCATGCTAGAAGAGATATTTCCTAAAAAGTAACATCATGTGCTCATGCAGAAGAAATATTAGAATAGATAGGTTAAATATGTCAAGTAAGACGGAAAGAAGAACAAACAGTGCCATAATTTACCTTTAGATATCTTTAGTACTCTTGTGACTCCAATGTAATTATGGTCCCATGGTCCGTTACGATTCTCAAGCAGTTGTCCTCGACAAACTGATATTACTTCCAAAATCTCTCAGTTGATTATGCATCTTAAAAATACCACCATCCCCAAGTTAACTTAAGTGCCTCAACTTCAACTCTTCAAATCCTTGACTTAGATCTAACTCATAGTCCTCCCACATGTACAGGGTGAATTTGCTCTCTTTGCTAATAAGAAACAAACAATATCGAGAAAAATCTGCGTATATCCATCATTTAATGCATCATAATTTATTTAAAATATTTTATGAACAATTCTATGTGATTGGTTTTTTAATAGCTTCCGCACATCTTCCCATACTTTTCAATTTTTTTATTAATTATTATGGATCTACTACCAGAATTTCAATGCGTAATCTTAGCATTTAATATGTATTCCTGAATAATCTAATTTTTAATTATTGAGATATTTTCATTGATTATGTCTTTAATGTTGGTATGAAAGTTATCTAAATCGCTTGCGCGTAGAATTATCAAAACTTCAAACGGGTAATGATCATTTGTTGTGAAATATTATTGATTGCATGTGAAGGCAATCCATCTAGATCCTTAGATTACGTAGTGCCACCAATATCGAGGGCTCAAATGTAATGGGCTCACCTGCACCCAAACCGTTAACAGCTTTCACATATGTAGTTCAATAATTGCCTCTCATTAGTGGTTCAATGTGAAATCAGACTGTAAGAAATTACTGTCAGAAACTTTTAGCAGAGTAGAGTTCCAAATTTAAGAGCTCAAATCAGAAACTTTTAGCGCACTAGAGTTCCAAATTTAAGAGCTCTGTTTTGCAATAAGTTCAACACTGGTGCTTCCTGTTGCGAAATATGAAAAATGATGAGCAACATTTTCCAAACTAGAAAAATAATGCTTTGGTGTAGATTGTTGAGAAATAATTCTTTCAAGTAAATAGAATGATGGAACTTTACTACTAGGTCAGTCTCTATTTTGGTACTGTTGGCTATCCGTGGAAAAATTCAAATGCCAGAGTAAGAAATTCAAGTTCATGAGTCTATTTAAAAGGAGAATATCATTTGCTATTTATTTTGTGATTGATTTTTCCTAATGACATATACCTGGCCAAAACAGTAAAATAGAGCCGGAGATGCTATTTTTTCCACATACAAAAAGTGAAGTTCATTCCATTGGGACAAACATATATAGACACGTGTCACAAGCCAACAGTTTACACGGTCGCAAAAGCCTGTGCAACACCTAAGAGGGTCGAGGCCTCCAGGCCAACCTTCTTTTTATAATGATAATACAACAAAGAACAACCTGGTACCTGATCATGTCACACCCAGCCAAGCTCAAGGATCTCCCTCATAACAGGACTCGCAACACCATTCTAGCACAACAACTGATTTTCAGTCTTCCATGGCCTCATCAAATGAACAACATCAACTCCCGATCAGTTTGTACACGAGAGGCCAATCCCGTCTTCAGAGCTCCCAGAGATATAACATATCTATTCTTGAACTCTTAGTACAAACCACCCCGATACTACTCCCACGAACTAGTTATATTTTCCCTTATGTGTCCCAATCCCATCACGACAATGCCCTAAGGTTCACTCACAAGGATACATGAGTATGGGAAAATTCTAGTTCGTGACATCTAAAGGTAAAAATGCAATATCTGAGATGCATCTCGCAGATCTATAACTTTAGTATGAGGTGCAAGTCGTTTGTAAAAAATCCTCTACACACTTCCCTATATGGATCTAGATCGCCTGCACACAAAGTCAGGTGACCTTGCTTGTAGGGACCGTTGGATGGGGGTGCCCCCTTCAGTAGGGGGGCTTTTCCCCCATCCAACGGTCCTGCACGCAAGGTCACCAGGGAATCTGTTTCCTCCTGTCTACCGAGGTCAGGAATGATTCAAACCCACCAAACAGAACCAAGGGTGTCGAATGAAACCAGAGAGACTTAGTGCGCACATGATTCAGTTTCTATCTAGAAACTGAATTCTGGATAGAATTCAATTTTTCTGATTCTGTGCCAGAATGAGTTTTTGAAGAAAGAAACGCGTTTGATATGGTTAACGAATTTCTCATCCAGAATGAGAAATCTGTTTGATATGGTAAAAAAATTATGTTTCTGTTTCTAATTCTATTTATGTTTCATTTAAAAAAAATAAATTTTTTAGATTGCAAGATATTCATCCTATTAAAAATCAAATACTTATTATTTAGCCCAAAAATTGACAAATTTTTTTCACATCTTTGATTGTAATTGAACTCCGGATTCTTTTTAATTGCATAAATCATAGTATATAATAATTCCTAAAAAACTAGGGGAGAGGAGGATATCCAATATTAAGATAAGATATGGAACCAAAGCTCACATTGCAACATGACATTACAAACGTTGAGATAAAATATTCTCAAATACATAATAATACAAATACATTATAAAGGAAAAAATACAATATCAAGGAAGCCGAGGCGTGCGACGAGGTGAAGGCGGAAGCCGGGTCGTGCAGCGAGGCGGAGGTGGAAGCCGAGGCCGGCGGTGGTGTAGGCGGAGGCGGAGGCAGAGGCGTGCAGCGAGTCGGAGGTGGAGGCCGAGGTCAGCGGCAGAGGCAGAGGCCAAGGCGCGACGAGGCGGAGGCGGAAGTAGGAGGCGTGCGACGAGGTGGAGGCTGACGCCGGGTCGTGCAGCGAGGCGGAGGTGGAAGCCGAGGCCAGCGATGGTGTAGGCGGAGGCGGAGGCAGAGGCGTGCAGCGAGTTGGAGGTGGAGGCCGAGGTCAGCGGCGGAGGCAGAGGCCAAGGCGCGACGAGGCGGAGGCGGAAGTAGGAGTCGTGCTGCGAGAAGCCGAGGCGTGCGACGAGGTGGAGGCGGACGCCGGGTCGTGCAGCAAGGCGGAGGTGGAAGCCGAAGCCGGCAACAAGACGGTGGTGGAGGCGGAGGAGGAGGCGGAGGCAGAGGGGAGAGCGTCTTGTGAGAATGAGATGTGATTAGGGCACGAAGAGGGGAGGCAGGGGATCGTGAAAAACAAAAGAGGGGAGAGGCGTGATTAGGGCACATAATGGATTCTCTTCCCATGGCCAAGAATGAGAAATTCTTGCTGCAAAATCAAATCTGGATGAGAAAACTCATCCAGAATTGATTTTCTTAAATTTTTTTATCAAACATGTTTCTCATCCGGAATGGATTATTTTGCTTCAGAATTCATTCCGGATGAGAAACGACTGCGAATCATGCGCGCCCTTATCTGCCGGCAAAAGTAGAGTTTAAACAAAGTTCGGGTGCAAAAACGGAATTTCCAAACATTAGTCCCGCCATATGAAAATAGGAACGGGGAAACATCAGTCCCGCCATCGCCTGGCCAGGGTTTCGAACTAGAGCCATCCTGAGCGCGCTCTCTCTCGCTCTCTCTCGACAGTGACTCTACGGATCGATTCGATCCCGACTCGTACATCGTCAATCCGTCGAATCGCGTCGACCGGGTTGAAGATCCATGGAGGATCGGGGCTTGGAGGTAGAGAAAGCTCGGTTGCTGAGCTTGGCTCTCGAGTTCGGCTTCGACGAGCAGTCCGCCAGCAAGTGCTTGGACCGTCTCATCTCGCTCTACGGTACTCGAATCATCACTCCGTCGCCCTTTTTTATTCTTTTTTTATGCTGATTAGCTGTTGCAGAGGTTATGTAGGTATTCCCCGTCCACCGCGGTGACGATGGTGACCGTGGAATAGTCTGCTTTAGGTTTGAATAGAGCGGAGCGGGTTTAGTGAAGTAGTCTTGCTGACGGGCAAAATGTCCGGCACTGTTCCAGCTTGATGTGCTTTAATTACTTTTTTTTTTTTTGGTCGGATGCTTTGGTTACTTTGAATGGTGGTTTTTTGCTCATTGCCCAAATCACGCGACATCTGGTCATTAGGGAATGACATAATTGCTTGTGGTTGATTGTGCATTGCTAATAAGGGGATTTATGGCGGTCAGTTGCTATTCCCGTGATGACTTTAGAGTAGTCTACTTTGGATCTGAATTTACCGGAGCCAGTTAAATTGAGTTCATCGAGTGTTAATTGCATCCCTGTTTCTTTGTGGGTCTGGTGGAGTACTCCTATAGGCTAGTGAACTGTCTGGCTCATTTCTGAACTCACTGCAAATTACTTACAGCATCTGGCATTGATATTAATATCGTGTCTCACTGAACTAAGTACAAGTTACACATTGTAGATTGTATTTATTTGATCCCTTGTTTGCCATGGCAATTGCAAAATCATCTCTTTCTTCTTTTGGTTTCTCTTAAGGTGACGAAGGTCGAGAGTTTATCACCGTGGAGCACTGTGGCGATGACTTCCTAGCAGAACTTGCTGAAACCATGCAACATTCTGAGGATTGGGATGATTTGCAAGCTGCTGAATCAGAAGCTTGTGGAGTTTTAACCGATATGTTTGGCCAAGATATCTGTAATGATGGTGAATGCGATGTTATACCCTATGTCAATATTATAGAAGATTCTCCACAACCTGCAAAAAATCAAACTTTTCTTGAGGTGGATTCCTCTACTGATAGTGAAGACGAAGAAAATATATATGGCAGTAAAATGGGTAGGAAATCCACATGCTATATTCCTGACAAAAGCAGCACTCCAAGTAATTCATCCACTCAACCTCTGGCTGGACGATCTTTAGAATCCACGGTATGCTTCTCCCATGGACATAGACAGTACTGCCAAACCATTTAAATCAGTGTGCCTTTTCTCTTATAATTTAGTCTCTCCTTGATCATTTCCAATTTGCTTTGATTCTGCACACAGTAGAGGACCTACACAATGTGAATCTACAAAAGTATTTAATATATTGCTTATGAGGCTTCTCATCTAATCAAATGTCCAATAGACACTCCTAACTTTTGCCAATTACGTCCAGTCTTCAAGATCCAAAATGACATATTAAAACCCTTTTGGTCATTAAAAAAGTTGATTTTAGTTTTGGATGATGTACGAATACCTATATTTCTCGAATACTTTGAGAGCATAGCAGATCAACAAAGTGTGCGACTTAGCAATCCAGCATCTTTGATGGGAATGTTTTGCATAAACGAAGGCTTGTGATTTCTTTGTGCACATTTTTCATTTTGCATGACAGTCTATGTCAGAAACTATTACAGTACTGAAGAGGCTTATTTCTGTTGCAGGACTGTAAGAGCAATCTCACTCAAGCTTCAATATCATCAATTTCAAATAAAAGACATTGCTCTCGGATTTCAACATCCAAAGAGGGGACTCTGAGTTATGAGGAATTGCAAGCCTTGGATGACATAGAATTGGCAAATGTTGTAATATTTGGAAACAAGGCATTTCGACCAGTGCAGCATCAAGCTTGTAAAGCTTCTGTTGACAAGCAAGATTGCTTCATTCTCATGCCCACTGGAGGTGGTAAAAGTTTATGTTACCAGGTTAGTGAATGCTAATATTACTAAATTTGTGTAATGATTGTATGCAGAAGTATGTGTGGAGACAATGTTTAGAGCACTAGCCCTGTTCACTTTGCTCAATGGTTCCCCCAATTACTAGACGGGTAGACCTGTATAATGAAATTTAAGCTTTAAAATGATCTTGTAATTTGCTTTGTTAGCACTGTCGAGAATTTCGTGCTAACACTTAGGGAAGAAAATGTTTTCGAGATGCAAATTAAGCGATAGGAAGTAATTCAGGTACATAAACATTGGTTCCAATGTATTGGATTGGACTAAGTTGGATAGGAAGGAAATACAGGACATTCTTCTTCTGCCTTTGAACATCTCTTTCTATTCTGTAATTACTAGAATTTGAATTTTGTGCTATGCTTCTAGGAACTTCTAATTACTTACTGGAAAATTTATCTTATTTTTGCATGTATGAAGTGTTGTCAATCATAGTTCAGGAGCATATAGTAATTCAAAAGGGTTATTAAGTCAAAGAGCAAAAAGTTTTCAAATTACTTGCACCCAATGCAGATAGTAGATGTCTATATCTCCTATGCAAGTAAGTGCATAATTGGTTTGAAATTGATGTCCTTTCATACAAGATGGATCTCGGCAGCATGCAAAATATTTGATACTCAGAAAGATATTAATCTGAATATATTAAGTTGAATTATCCTGAAGTGTTTTCTGTTCAGTCTTGAAGTAGTTTATATGTTTCTAGCTGAAGTAATTATGAGACAAATAGTGACAACTGGTGCTCTGATCAGCAGAAGGTGAATATAAGAATAGTTCCTTCATCCCTTCCTTTCTTCATGTGCTCTTCTGATGTTTTTCCTGGTCATTTCAGCTGCCAGCAACTCTTAAACCAGGTGTCACAGTTGTTATATCTCCGCTGCTATCTCTCATCCAGGATCAAATAATTACTCTAACCCTCAAGTATGGAATACCATCTACTCTTTTGAACTCTCAGCAAACTGCTGCCCAAGCGGCGGCTGTCCTCCAAGAACTAAGGCAAGGTTTATCTCTCTCTCTCTCTCTCTCTCTCTCTCTCTCTCTGTTCCTAGAGAAGTATACATCCCATACAATCTTTATCCTGCCATAAAATGGCTAAGCTCCATATGCTGTGACAGATGCACATTTTTTATGTGGTTGACAAAAAGATTCATGCCTAAGATGTTTGCTTTAAACCCTAATTTTAGGATCTTAGTGTTGTTAGAGAAGTATATAATACCATACAATCTTTATCCAGCCATAAATTGGGCAATGCTCCATATGTTGCAATGGGATTTCTATTGGACATCTAAAACTTTTTTTTTGCTGACTGTTGCGTTTGTCAAATCATCAATGTGCACTGCTTTGCCTGCCTTTTCAGGAAAGACAAGCCATCGTGCAAGCTATTGTATGTAACTCCTGAAAGAATTATGGGAAACTCATCATTTTTCGAGATATTGAAATGCTTGTATAGAAAGGTACTATTTCTGATACACCGTAACTTTTCTGAAAATTTCTTTTTAACTTTTTGATACTCAACCATCACGCATTGCAGGCACAACTAGCTGGTTTTGTTGTTGATGAGGCACATTGTGTGAGGTATGTTTTTTGGCATCCTTGCCTCTGAAGCAGAGATCATGCTAGAGTTACTTCAGAAGGAATAAATATTTGTGATGTTGCCACTGCAAATCTACAGCTTGTTCCAGATAAAGAAAAGCATGGTTAACTTTTATATATGCTCCACTCAGACTCTTATTTTTTATTTTATTTTTCATTTTCCTTGTTTCTAGCCATATTACATTGTCGATTTTTCACTGAACCTTCTGAAACCAGACCTTCTGTGAAGTTCTAGTATAACAGAATGCAATGTTGACATAACTAATTCTGGAATTGATCTAGTTCCTTCTTTTGGAAAAGTTCAGTGGCACATCATTAATCATATTCAAAATGCGCACCACTAAAATAAGCTCCAATGGAAATTACTATTGGAAGTAATCGGAAGTGTCCATGTTCGGCATGATAGTCAGGCCTTTTAAGCTGGCTCTTGTGTCCCTATTATTCTTTTAAACTTTATACTATATTTTAACAACTTGAGATATGAGGGAAAAAAATTCTCCCATTATTGATTATGTTTCGTATGAGCTCTTTAATGGATTTGCACTGCCGGTGCCATCTCATATAAGGAATGTACTGCTGGTTTGAACTTTTCTCATATTTTTGAATGATTGTAAACGAGTAAAGCTTATTGGTCTTTACTATCTTTGTTGCCATCATTGCAGTCAATGGGGACATGATTTTCGTCCAGATTATAGGGGACTGGGATGTCTCAAGCAAAACTTTCCTTGTGTCCCAGTGATGGCCTTAACTGCAACTGCTACTCAGCCAGTTCGTGAGGCATGAAACTTGCACATTAACCTCCAGATGATGTTGAAATAATCATTTGGGACTGATTGAAATGTGAATCCATTGCAGGATATCCTAAAAGCTCTCAGGATCCCCCATGCTCTTGTTCTTGAGACAAGCTTTGACAGACCAAACCTAAAGTACGAGGTCATAGCCAAGACCAAGGCACCACTGAAGCAGCTTGGAGAGCTGCTAAAGAATCGTTTTGCTAATTTTTGTGGCATAGTATATTGTCTCTCGAAGAGTGAATGTGTTGATGTTGCAACATACTTGAATGATAAGTGCAGGATAAAGACGGTGTACTATCATGCTGGATTAGCAGCCCGTCAGAGAGTAGCTGTTCAAAAGAAATGGCATACTGGAGAGGTCCAGGTTGTATGTGCTACCATTGCTTTTGGAATGGGAATAGACAAACCTGATGTTGTAAGTTGAAATGGACTCTCGGCAGGTCCAGTGGCCTGCTAAATTGTCATTCTTGGCCGTTGATTGCAGGAACTTGCAAATTATGCATTTTTTCAAGTCAAATTCTTTCTTCCAGGCATGGAACTTTGGTGTGCTGAAATTTAGTTAGACTAGGATAAAGTTCTTTCTTTACTTTAAAAGTGGCCAATTACTCTGGTCTAAGTTGATCTTCAGTTATAATGTTTTTGTCGTATTTTTTGTTGTTGGTTCGTTAATTAATTTTCTTATGGCATATGGTCAGCGTTTCGTCATCCACAACACAATGTCCAAGTCAATCGAAAGCTATTACCAAGAATCAGGGAGGGCAGGAAGAGATAACTTGCCAGCAGTATGCATTGTTCTATATGCAAAAAAGGATTTTAGCCGGGTTGTGTGCATGTTAAGGAGTGGTCGAGGATGTAAAACAGAAATCTTTAAAACTGCGATGGCTCAAGCTAGGAAAATGCAGCAATATTGTGAACTCAAGGTAATCTAATTTGTGTTCTTGACTTCTCTCTAATGATCTCAACCAAGTGATGCTTCTATTTTGTGTTTCGACTTTCCACTTTGTTCTATTGATTGTTGTTAGTTAGTCTGGCATTAACCTGGCTGGGCGCTGGATCATTAGATGGGTCTGTTGGCAACATATTCAAATCATAATAAAACATTTGGGCTAAACTCATATTCCATGTAACTGATTGGAGCAAAGTTCATCGATAAACATGAATTTCCTCACTAATTTGCTAAATTTTCAGGATAAGTGTCGGCGGCAAACCTTACTTGCACACTTTGGCGAATCTTTGGATCAGAAAGACTGTAAATATGGTTCTAATCCTTGTGACAATTGTCTCAGAGCCTCTTCATAAAGGTAAACCTTTGAGGTCTCAACTCTCTTGATGGGCGACAGATACCGACTTACACATGATCTTGAGCCGCACAGTTCTTCTGGTTCCATCATCAACAATTATTGGAAGACCACATGGCAATGGATGAGCAAAGGACCTAAGGACACAGAATTTCTTCAGTTGTGATGGTCTTGTCATCTCATGCTTGTCTTTTCCCTTCATCTGTTGTCAAGTTCGTTGTCTGGAATTAATTATTTTCTTGGGGGTGAAAGAAAATGTGGCTCGACATATAAGCCGGAGAGGCACATCAGAACATGCCGTCCAGTTTTGACTGAGGAAGAAAAAGTTTGCTTGTTTCAATTCAGCGAAGATTAACAATGATATCCAATTACACAAGCACATGTTGCCTTTCTTCTTCATTCCCATTTTAAATAAGTGATGAACCCATATCATGACTGCATCCTTAAGTTAGTTTACATGACATTCAATTTTTCAAGTAATCTTAAGAATTAATCATCAGTTATCCAACTACTATTGAACACTGCCGGCTTTCTGGTCATCAAGCATGGCGCTGGAGGACTGGATTATTCAAGTCATTAGGAGACTGGGATCTTAGATCCACACCAATGCAATGGTTTTTCACACAGAGCACATGGCAATGCATCTATAATTCGACAGCTAGGGATTTAACATGGTTTTATTATACAACTGGGTCAGGAACGACATTAGATTCATTTTGACTTGGACGTGTCACCTGCCCAATAATGCTCTCACGTGGGCCCTTAAAACAGTTGCTTCTTTCTTGGATGTGCATTACAACAACTCATCCAAATGATTGCATAGATAATATTCGTGAGAATCGCAGGCCAATGCTTCGTACTCAAGAGGATGGTTGGAATCTGCACGATTCTGATGACGGCACGGCATCGTAAAAGGTGGGGAGCAATTGACGGTACTGGCCCAGACGAAGGTTATTCGTGAATTGCCTTTTGAAGTGAGGACAAAATTGTTCCTCTGTTGGTATGTGCATGACTCGTTGGAAAGAGAGAGTTTTGGGAATATATTGGAATGGGGGGCTTCTCTTCGGCCTTAAGAAAAGAAGAAAGTTTGGGGCATCCTCATTGTCCTCTGAAGACGACAGAGGATAGCCCTTACCTTAGAATATATCCAAACGAAGGCAATTAAAGTTTTTGGAAGCTTATTACAGAGCAGTAACTGCAGTTCAGATTGCATGAGATTTTGCTGTTGCATGGATCGAAATAGATAAATGAAAAGTAAACCAGTATTCTATAGATTCCTAGCATCACAAAAGTACCCAACTAGTTGACTGTCATCGAGCTTGGTTGGCTCTGTGGTGATGTAAGCGTCGCAATTACAAGTTTGAATTGTATTGTGACCAGAAGCGATTGATTTGTGCTTTTTGGTGTAATTGCCTCGCATACAAGGAGTAAAATTATTAATATACTGTTCAGTTTGCAATGATGGGTTCACCATCATTAAAATTTATTATGGACAATGATTGATGGTCATAATTTAAATCGAACATTTCGTGACAAATGGAGAAATTCTGCAGTAAACCATGGGGAATAAACTGTCGAATTGACTTGTCTCGACCTTTTAATATTTACTAAAGGACTGGAAGGTGATGCTCTTGTTTAGGAATTTGAAATGGTCCCCTCATCCTTCCCAAGAGCACCCTGGCACCAACTGGTTGTTTTTTTCATCTCTCTCTCTCTCTCTCTCTCTCTCTCTCGGGTTATGACCCTGAGCCATGGACCATTCCACATGGTTTTATGTGGTACATGCGCATGAGGGCACATTGCAAGAGAGATAATATTGGACAAGGTGACATAGGTCCCCTCAGAAGAGAGCCAAAAAAAAAAATGATTTACAACGACTTCGATACAAGTCACTAAATATTCCTCGTTCATACATTTCTTTTTTAGGTTTGAATTGTATCTACGAAATAATCATTCATCCCCAAATCTTATAGAAGTCATGCTCATAACGTCATATTATCGACTATACATTAACGTTCTATACTTGTAAATTTCTAAGAACCTTCAAAATCGGGCACAGCTCAAAGGTGAATATAGACTATTCATGAATCAATCAAGCCATCGAGTCACCATCAAAAGTCAGTGCGATGACTCCATTTCAAAAATGGGACTATAGTGAAGTCGCTTTGAATATGTACACAACAATCACGAAAAAAAAAAAAAGGACATAGCCTTAGCAGATTTGGTACCAAAAGATCCTCACGTTGTGATGTTCTCACATTTGACTACTAAGACCTAAATTGGCTTCGTTTATGTTCAGCAGAGGGGGGGGCAACGTCTTATGCATGTCGGGTGGCGGTGTTTGATCCTAAACCTAAGACCTATGGAGCATCGCGAAATAGGTAAATATAGGTAAAGGGAAAAGGAAAGGAAAAGGAAAGGAAAACATGTGAATTATGCTTCACGTCCCGAATTCAATAATTCCTCCTTCTTTTTCCTTTTTTGTGGAGTTGCGCACTAAAGTCAAACTATTCGCCTTGTCGATTTTTTTTCTCAGCAAAATGAAAGCATCGCATAAAAAAATGACACATGTAATTCCTAAATTTTAGCTCAACGTACAATGTCATATCTAAATTATTCAATATAAAATATTCGTTTTACCAAATGAGAGAGAAAGAGAGAGTTACCATGAATCCCTAAATTATTGACAAATATGCAATTTAGTCTATAAATTTCTTTTTTTTATAATTAATTATATCGAATTGGACCATATTTTTTAACTTTTTCTTAATGACGAGGTAGGTAATTTATTTTTTTTGGTAAGACGAGGAGGTAGGTAATTTATATGGACTCTCTTTTGCTAAAATCCCAGAAAATCATTCTGTGCACATGATTCTTGCAAAAAATTATTATTTTTAGCACGATATTGTGCAACAAATCTCCTCGTTTTAGCTAGAAAGAATATACTTTATCATAAATTACAATCTACCAAATGGGTAAAATTAACAATAATAATCGAAAAATTCATCATATTTCTTCTTTTTTGGCCAAAAAGGACATACTCTATCCTAAACTGCAACCGGCAAAATTAACAAGAAAAACCGAAAAATCTATCATCCCATTTGGATTTGGAAAGCCGAACCTTTTCCATTTGACACTTTCCCGACAGGACAACAAAAGGACACCCACGAGTGGCCAAAAAAAAAACAAAAATGAAAGGGGGAAATGGCAACTTCCTTCTCCCACTCAACTGACACGTGGCGGTCGGACGGCAACTCTGACTTTCCGAGGAGAAAAGAAGAAGAAGAAGAGAAAAAAACAGAAAATCAAAAACATTTTTTTGACAGCAAGATTGCCGTCTCTTCCTTCCTCCCAGATTTTAATGCTCGAGAAACCAGTCAATCTCTCTTCTCCATCTCGACACAAATTCCATTTTACTTTTCATTTTTCTTTGTTCGCCATTTTTAAACGCCCGAGCTCCTCTCGTTCTCTCTCCTCCCTTGTTCTTCTTCTTCTTCTTCTTCTTCATCTTGCCAGATCTCTCTCTCTCTCTCACTCTCATTGGCGTCAAGTTCGCCGAGCAATCCCGTCGCCTGGGATGGCGGCTGCCGGCATTTCCCGGTTCCATGTGCATCTCGCCGGCAATGCCGGCTCAGATCTGTTGTCGTTAACTTGATGCGCAACTCGGGGCGCTCGTTGTAGTCCTTGCGGCACTCGGCGGGAGGTAAAGTGTGAATCTTTGAGTTCGCGTGAAGATTTTGTGATCTCCGTTTTACTTGCTCGCGCTACTGTTCTGCTCGTGTGTGAATCTGCACTTCAGCTCGGAGTTTGGGCTTTAGCAGGCGAGGTAGATAGGTCGTGTTTTACAAGCAATGTGACTTTTAGGAGTTCGAGAGATGCTGTGTGAATGGATCGTGTTTCGATGGGGTTTGTGTGATGGTGGGTGTTGGTTTGGATAATGCAGGAAAGTGGGCTGGTGGGTCGGTTCTTGGCAAACGTGGAATTAGAATTATCTGGGCAGTGAGTCCTGAAATGCTTTGCAGATGGGAATGCAGGGTATTTGGAATTAGGATAGTACACACTGGGTCTCCATTATTCATGTGTTCTCGCATAATTTTGTCTGACAAGTGGTAAAATACACTTGACTAGCATTTTCATCATCCACTTCACAACTTGAACTTTTGTCGAAGTCACAAATTTACTCTGGATGTGTTTGTTGTGGGTCTTCCTACCTTCTCCTTATGTATGTAGTTTTCTTTCTGTTCTTTTCAGATACCTGTGATTAAGAGATGGAGGTGGAGAAAAGACGGTCAAAGGGAGGCTTCCTACAGCTTTTTGACTGGAATAGCAAGTCCAGGAAGAAGCTGTTCTCAAACGGCCCTGATGTACTTGGTCCTGGTATGACTGGCGTTGTCTTTCTAATTTATTAGTTGTGTGCCCGTGCATTGCTAGCTTATGAAATTTTTCTGGTAGATATGGCTTATATAGTGCTACTAACGTGCTCTCTTTCTGATTATAGATGGAGTTAAGCAAGGAACAGATGATGCTGAGATCTTGGCGAAGTCAAGGTTTCAGATGGTGCGAGTCATTTTGACCCTACTATTGTCAAAATCCTTTCTAGTCAATGTATGAGTTCCACCTATTTGACTTGCACTCTTTCTTGCCTTATTGTAGAATGTTACTGATGAAAATGGAGTTAGTTCAAGTAAAAGCGGAAGCAGTGAGTGGAATTCTGCTGCTTCAGAGACCAGCAATGAAGGATGTGAAAACAGAGCCCCTGGGGTAGTGGCTCGACTGATGGGTTTGGATTCTTTGCCAAGGCCAAATGGTCTTGAGTCCTCCACCGTGACTTCTGAATTTCATCGAGTTAAAGCTTCTCCTTACAGTGATGGCACCCATGAAAAGCAAAGTAGATGTGACCCGATTGATTACCTCAGCAGCTCTAGTAGACTGGGTAGGTTCTCCTCACATCCTGCAGAACTAAAGCTCTTAAAGCCGCAGAACCGACCGATAGAGAGATTTCAGACCGAAATACTGCCTCCGAAATCAGCTATACCTATTTCCATTGCCCATCATAGGCTGCTATCTCCAATTAAAGGTCCAGGATTCATTCCAGCCAAGAATGCTGCACATGTTATGGAGGCAGCTGCGCAAATTATTGAAGCAAGTCCCCGGGTTGTCAGAGGCAAAGCATCATCGACTGTGTCAGCATCAGTTCCTTTAAGAATACAGGATCTAAAAATGAAATTAGAATCTTCCGATGTGGCATCGAGGCAGCAGAAGGCCAGTAGTTCTAGTAGTGTCAAGAATGTAAAAGGAAAGTTCAATGAGAAGAGCTGCAGAGTACCAGAAGACAAACAGACGTCCAGGACTGCTGTGGTATCGGGAAAAATTAGTTCTGCAAATTGGAGATCAAAGGGAAAATCGTCTTCCCTAACTGAGCAACGGAAAGTTAATGTTCAAACAAGAGAGGCAAAGAATCAGTTCAATAAGAAAAATCTTTCAGTTGAGAAAGAGCAGAGTGGGGAAAACTCGAGCCAAATCTCCGGTGGGCTGCCACCGTTGCAGAAGAGTTCACAAAGAAAAACTTCTACAAACCGGACAAACACTGCGCTCAAGCAAAATAACCAGAAGCAGAATTCCTTCTATGACAGACAGGGTTCAGTGTCGGGGGCCTCACGCTCCAAACAACCGGCCAGAAGAACTCAGCCTGTCAATAGTTGGAGCAGACCATCTAAGACTGCCAGCAAGAATGCTGTGAAGGTCGAAACTGGTTCCCCGATAACATCTGCTACAAATTCTTATAAGGAGCTCAAATCCTCTAGATTCAAGACTCCTGCCCACAAAATTAATTCTGCAAATTCAGATAACAATTTGAATCGAAGTGTCACCACCAATGTTCTCATCAACAGTGATGGTATGTCTGTTAAGCGAAATACTGTCATTGATGGCTGTGTGAATGGGGGTGTGGATAGCAACAAAAACAGCATGGATGTAATTTCATTTACATTCTCTTCTCCCATAAAGAGATGCTCTCAAGGAGCTCGTGCTGACACCGAAATGCACGAGAATGGTAACTTTGATCATTCTTATAGTGGCGATAACGGACCATTGGATTGTAAATATTCCAGTTCATCATCTCCAATTGGAAGTATATCTGATGGAAATTTTTTGAGTGTTCTCTTGGAACAGAAGCTTAGAGAACTAACTGACAGAATAGACTTGCCCAATTATGACATGTCCTGGGAAAAGAGTTTGTCTATGCCTAACATTAGCAATCAAGAATCAGTTGGCACCCTTAACAGTGTAAGCCCTGTGATAACAGAAAGTGAGGAAAGCTTTCAAGGGCTAGATGAGGTTGTGAGCAGTCCAGTTGTTTCTGGCTGTACTTCATCCGATGGTCCCATAATTAAGTCAAAGCAAGAGTGCCAGGTGTGTTGCTTTTGCTGAAGTACTTTCTAGGTTCAGTTGTGTTCTGCTTTTCGTTAACCTCTCATTTCTTTAAGTAATTTCTACTTGAGTAAGGGCGAAATATTCTGGCGCATTAAATCTAGGCATATATTTATTACTTTGAGGATTGCGACAATAACTCGAGCTAGGCATTCAATAAATAGAGTCTTGGTGACTTTGGTGCAATGATGGAATGTAATGACATTGAGTATGTAGTTAGGGGAGTTTTCTTTCACTTCATTTCCAGATTCTTTCTACATAATATTGAAACTTTGATGCACTGCTCGTGATCAATGTGGTGTGAAGCAGATGCAAATGACCACATCATTCCGGATTGTATGTGTTTAAATATGACTAATTCTTTCAAATTGGAATGGGTTGGAAATGGACCCTCTTCCCTCTGCCATTTCTTGAGAACTCTTAGATTTCAGATTATCTGTGTTTGTTAGCCAGCCATGTCAAATGAATTATAAAATTTGAAACCTTGAATGTCTCATATTGAATCATCAGTTTATGTTTTACTTCTGACTAAATTTACAAGTTTTTGGAGTTAATCATCTGCAAAATCAGCTTGTGCCTAGTCATCTTGATCTTTTCTTCTGTTAAATCCAATCTATTAGCCTTCAACTGCCAAGAAGCATAGAATCCAGTCATTGCCTATTGATCTAAAACTACCTTCTGTCATTCTGGATATGCCCTTACTACAGTTCTAAAGAAGCAATATCATGGATGAGTCTAAATAAGAAATGCAATAGTATTATCTTGTTCTTGTACTTCCAATAGATAGTTCTTGTTGGGAACAACTATCACCATGCTTAAATTATCTTGATATCTTAAAGGTTGTGGATTCAGAAGAAATAGAAGAATGCAGCAGTAGTGCCACCAGCTATGCTGCCGGAAAAGAAGCTGACCATGAACATCCAAGCCCGGTTTCTACTCTTGAATCCTCATTTGTGAGTGAAAGTTGCACAGATAGCATGATCACTTACAGTGGTGAGAGTACTTCCTTCTCTTGCATGAACACGCGTATTATGTGATTTACAAAGCTATTCAGACGCATGCTTGAGAAATTAATTGGGAACATTGTTGACTTGGACATGTGAGGTTGCCTAGTGCAGAAAAAGAATTGGAAAAAGTTGCAAAATAATTCATTACATTGATAGAGTAGAATTTTGGCTCTCTTCACAAAACTGATGGGAGGGTCAAATGTAGTAACTTGACAGTTAATATGAGACAAGAGCACATGTAACTATCAGCAATTTGCCATGCCTTGCTTTCATTGAATGAATATTTTTAGCAAGAGTGACAGCTAAAACATCCTTCTTTAAATCTTAGGCAACAGAGATTACTCATCCAGCCAGGCCCCTGAAGTGTTGGACTGGCTTTCCCAAAGAGAATTTCCAGCTGCGGAATGTGAAAATGAACTTTCCTGCTCGACCTCTTCTTCTATGACAGCAGATTCTGGGACAACATGGGCAACTAGAAAAGATTCATCGTATGCAGATGGTTCAAGAAGTTGGGAACTTAAATATGTGGAAGAAATAATTGGGAATGTAAAGCTGAAGTTGGAAGATTTTGGGGAGAGCAAGCCCAAGTTCATAAGCAATGGTCTCTTCAATAAATTGGAGAACCGAGTAGATAGAATGGATAGATATGAGGAAGACTTGAGACTGAGGCGCAAACTTTTGTTTGATTGTGCAAGCGAATGTCTGGAGGTACGACGTCGTGATATTGTCAATGGAACCTGTGAAGCATGGGCTAAGTGGCGTGCATTGTTCCGAAGAAAGCGGTTGTTAGCAGAGGACATCTACAAGGAAATCTCTGGGCGGAAAACCATTGGAGATATGATGGTGGATGAGCTCGTGAACCAGGACATGAGCAGTCGGCAGGGGAAGTGGGTTGAGTTCAATGTTGAAGTGTTTGAAGAGGGTGTCGAGATTGGAAATAGGATACTGACTACGTTGATTGATGAATTGGTCGCCAAATTTTGATGCAACCATCCAGAGATATTTAAGTTATACCAAGCATCAACTGCCTTGTTCATTAGTTCTGTACTTAAATAACTATGTAGGTGGAAAGAGGAAAATTAGGAGGGAAGATTCTACAGATATAATTTCATTATGAGAAGAGAGAAGCTTCTTGAGGTTAATGATATTCCCTGTGTTATATCATATGAAGATGTCTTGTCTCATTCAAAGTCACTAACAGGCAAAAGCTTCTTATTTTACTGCAAGCTTCTTGTATGCACGGTCCATTCTGATGTTCTGAGTAAATTGCTGTGTAGTCTACTTGTACGCTTAGCATCTCGTCTCAGCTTTCCTCCTGGACTCCCATTTACTTTCCCCTCCGTGCTTTCACATCATACGCCAATTTGGCCCAAACCGTAGCATTTTCAGTAGATGTTGTTGGCGTGCTGCTAATGCATCTCCATCGCTAGTCAGATTCACCTAAGTGCTACGCATTTAGTCCTTTTCACTAGATGCAGTGCGCAAAATCTGCCATCAATAATGCTCTTGAACCATGCAACTGCCAACAACTGACACTTGAGATCGCGACCTTTGGAGCTTGTTCTGCCATTATTTGGGTCACCTAAACTCAGCCTTCCACTCAAATTATTGCCCAACGCCTCACTTGGCCCACTCCTAAATGGCACAAATGGTCCCTCACGAGGTGGCGCTCAGGATAGTAGGGTCTCTCGTAGGCTGTACCGTTCGCAACTCGGGTTCTCGTTTATCTGTGCAATTTGATTTCACTTTGAGAAGAATAGGACGTGATGACTAAATTCCCAAGAAAAGGTTTTGGAAGAGAATGCTTTATATTACGTGTTGCTTGATACGAATGAATTTTCCCTTGATCTAACGGGTGTGGAAGTCCAATCTCCCTAACCATCATCTAGCTCATTAAATATATAAATTGTCTAACCTATAAGTGTACAATCATGACATCCTATAGCATTCCATGGTACATGTAACAACTCTAAATCTTTAGAAGTTTCGAGTCTTGTCTGGTCATCCTGGCCATTTTCTTAACCTGTTGGCCCCAAAAACTTTTGATTCTTGAGATAGCCGTCAGCTCCTGGAGCACTTTCATGGTTACAGGAGGATAAAAGCCGATTCAAATGGATTTGTTTGTTAAGTTATGGTCCATTTATTCAATCAATCATGCACAGCCTGAATTGACAGTGATTATATCTACACTAAAAGCTGCATTGGCGATAAGGGCTTGGGCGAATCGACACGAGGCACAAAAGGGCGTGGTGGGTTCACACAAATTAAAATGCAAGTCATAGAATGATACGTAACACAACCTTAGGAGGTCTAAAAGTATAAATTTTGTGACGCAAGTATTGCTCGCCATCCTTTCCCGACAGGTCCAGTCAAAGCCCATTTCTTGCTCCATTTTGTGCACATACCAAAAGCCATCGACTAATCTTCGGTCGAACTATCTCGTCCTGCTCGATTTGGTTATCCACATAATCTTCATCTGCTCAGCGCGATCGGTCAGTGAAAAGCTCTATTCCCATGGAAGAAACTGCCTTGCAATGGTTGCTTTGTGAAGGTACAAGAAACAGGCGTTCAGACAAGGTACGACAAAAGCAATAACCTGTGCAGAGATCAAGCTGCGAATCGATTGCGTCTGGGGTTTATCTGCACCAGAGCAGGTGATCACCGTCGGAACCTTCGACAAACCTGATGTCCAATTTGCTAATTAACCAGATTTCTGCTTTCAAATACCTCTACTTTGCGCCATGACATCAGCTAACATTTACTATATCCATTTGAAAAGGTTAATTAATATCAAAATACCAAACTGGCAAGCATTATTACTGCATTGATACACTCACAATCATTGTAGATCGTAGGGGGGACCAACATGGATTTCTACAGCTACAAAAGGCTGACCACTCTACAGGATCTAATCTAATCTATACATGCCAAGCCTCAAAAGTGTCTACTCGCATAGGTAGGATAAAAAGCTGCCCCGATTCTTGCAGCTACCTATTGGTCTGTAGTTTTTATTAGGAGGGTCCCATTAGGTATTACTTAATTTCAAATAATTCAGAATTTTAGAATATTGACTTATACATACTTAGGTATTGAGAAATATAAAATTCTCTTGATGATATGTTTGGGACACTCGTTAACAACATTTTTTATAATTTCGGCATTTTGATAAAAGAGCAAGGTTTTGGAGAGAATAATCTCTCAAGTATCAATTGCAATCCAAATTCATTTTTGTCCTAAAATAACTCCTTTTTTGCATTTTCTTGTTACGATACTTTCGATAGAAGTCACGGCGAGAGTGAATTGGGTTGCGTCGAATGAGAGGGGAGATTAATCAAGGAGAGCTATAGTGGAGTGCCGTGGCTTATGAAGAATAGAAATTCTTTGACGGGCGAACGATGCGAAATTCATGAGTATTAATGGTTCATTCATAGATTTAACATAATATATTCGAAAATTTTTTTGAGCAAGCAAAAAAAAAAAAGAACTATCAAGATTTTATCCTCATGGCATTGGCAAAATAATGACCATGTCCCGTGACATAGTTCACGTTCTGGGAAGAAAATACAATAGAAGATATTACTCATGTCGTGTAAAAATAAATGAAAATCACTCTTGCTTCCTCCTCCTTGAGCTACTCGAGATTATGTCTCGATTATCTCTTTGAAATGCATCATGAATAATTATTCACCAATCCCGATAGATCAATTAGATTTTCAAAAGAATTTCATACGATCGCCGTTACAATAAGAAGAAAAGAAAAGATATTGGAGGATAGCCACTCCGATCCTACCGTCGAGCAGCCGGCCGAAATCCTCACCTTACAAGCTCGCGGGAGGAGACTCAAGACCTTAGTAACCGGTTCATCATCGTGTCAAGTTGCATCCCTTTCATCCAAACATGAGTTTGGACGTAAAAAGGAGGAGAGACAACACCTTCATTACAAGAAACCAACATTCGACCTTCTTTTTCCTTTCCTGATTGAAATCCAAATTGCAAATCTAGCAGGAACTCTTCGTAGTCCCTTTTGATTAGACATTAGGGACAAGCTGATGCAATACATTAGAACGGAGAACACGAGCGGGTCACATGCATGGAGATGGAGACACTTCCCGGAAATCAATTTGCTACACAACCATACAAAATCGACATGTGAATGTTTAGGTGAAGAGCAGGAGAGAAGAGGAGGCTCTTGTGATCAGAATAGTCAATGGCCGGCCCTCCTCCCCTCACATGCAACCTTCGTTTCATTCAATTTCATTCTCAATGACATGCCAACATCACACATTAATACCAAACATTGCATGTGAGTGACCCCCCCCCCTCTCTCTCTCGTTAGGGTCCACATCCGGGTCGGCTCGATGTGTCTTGCACGGACCCGATCTTGATCTCAAGGCCCAGACAACCAAACCGATCACGCATGATCGATGGTGACCGTTATCTCGATCCTGAATCCTCTAGACAAGAATTCGCACGGCTTCGTATCGCCATTCTTTACATGGACAAGCAGACAAATTTGAAATCCGTACCAAATAAACTTGTGTTTGTAATCGATATAATAAGCAATGCCGATCAATATAAGAAAAACCAACTCAAGATATCACTTCATGTAAATCTCTGTCTCTCGATACATTGTCGAGTCTAACTGCGATGAAATCACACGTTGGAATCTCATCAAATCCACGACAATTCCATCCTTTTTGGCACGAAGAGGCGAAGGGCTCGCCCTGACTCGCGTAAAAGCCCGCCAAGCCACGTTTCGGGATCCGGTTGGAGGAACTGAAGTTTCTCCCATGGCAAGCAAAGTAGAGCTGCTGCCCTCTCTAGCCTTTCAGCTTTATTGGAACCAGAGAAGCTTGAGAAAATAAATAAAAACCCCCTCATTAATCCTTCTTTATAATAATATATTCATAAAAAATAAATTAATTATGAAAATTATATTTAAAAGCGAGTTTCCAAAGATCGCCGATTAAACATACTCAACGAGGAAATTAATTTTTTTCTAATATGCCATCATTTATTAATTACTTTTTTTTGGCACACTTGCTAATTAAAAGCGTAATTACTCACTCATTTTGATTTAATCAAATGAAGGTTTGCAGAGAACCCCAGGTCATCGTGGCAGCTTGTCCGAAGCTAGGATCCTATGAAGGGGGAGGGGGAGAGGGGGCTGTGATTGGGTGCATCCGGTTCTAGGCTGATCCCCATGGTCCTGAAAATCATTGGCCCTTGATTAATTTAATTAGTTACTAACCCTTCTTGGAAATTGGGAGTTGGGCGCACCGGGGTAGATACTATTATACTGTATGTATACGTGTATGTTCGTAACTAATGTGAGTACTCATTGATTGGAGTTGAGGGTATTTTACTTTTTCATATAATTTGTATATGAATATAAAATATTCTGATTTTGGTCGGTTGGACTTTAATTTATTTAAAATTGGACTGTTCCATGAAAGTTTCGAGGGACAGTTTGGTTATTTTATTTTTTTCTAATGTATATAGTAAGGTCAAAGCTATTTATAAAATGAAAATAATAGTGTAGTTAGTCTGGTGAAGCTAATGTTGCTAAGTATGACGTGATTTTTTCCTCCCATCATATAACAGTGGAAAAGACAACAAAGAAAATTTTCGTGCACTGCCAATTTTCTCATTTAATTTAACGGGAGCTCATATAAAACGTGGAGATAAACACAAAATATAGTATGATGTGCCATACTGCTGGCTAATTAGCTAAGATAGAGAGTAGCAGCCGTCTTAGGTCATTCACCTTGAAAAACAATATAAATGATCATCCTAGATCCTATCGGACTCGGCAACGCAATCAAAATTATGTAGCTCAATTTATATTATCGTGTCGCTTAAATTCCTCTATAGCCTCATTGTCCCGATCTAATAATTTCCGACATTTCTCGAGAATTTCACATTCTTTAATGAAATTTACGTGCGATCCTAAAATATTGATCAAGTAGGTGTGCGATAAACAATTGCGATGCAAAAAAGAAATGCACCGCCACAGAAACTCGAACGAGTATTCTATCATTCCCGGTACAGAAAGAGAAATCGTCCCGATACACAGAAGGACATCGCCTTGGATACTTTTGACCATCTTCGGGAACCGGGACACGTGTGAGTAATCGAATGGGCTGGTCGGGAAAAGGTAACCGTGGGGTGAGGTTACACGGGATCATGGCCCGGGAACGTGCGTCCCTCCTCCTCACTGTCTGTGCCGGTTTGGATGTCTCTGCGTCCATCGCCCCTTTCCCGTTTTCCCACCTTCTCCCTCTCTCCCTCCAATGCTGCCTTTTTTTCCCCTCTAAAAAAAAAATAAAGCAATAAAATAAATCAATATATAAATATATATTCATTTTTGCAAGATTATTTTCGTGCCACAAAACCCTTAATTTATCATTAATTGATTTATAAATTATGTCGATGGGTCCTTTAGAAGCACTCACAAAACGTTAAAAATAAAAAAATTGCTCCGAAAATACTCGTTAACAAGATGCTCCTTCATTATGGACCGGCCTCGGGCTCATCTGGAATTCTCCAAAATGCCCTCCGCGACTGAGCGGGGCGGTGGCTTAGTACTTCGCCACCTTTGCATTGCGTTTGGGCTGCAGCTAGTTTGGTCATTTGTTGACCAAACGGGCTAGCAAATTGAAATGCCATTGATGGGATTTGGGGCGAGGCCGAGGGTCTTTTTGGTAATTGCGAGTGGGCACCGCGAGGGACTAATCAAATCCACCTCACGACTTATTAGAGGGCCATTTCCCATGCAAAGCCAATAGAATAGTGGTTTCCTCCCCCTCTACCCCTTCACAATCCGATGGAAGATTTGATACACACGTCGCTTTCTTGGAGAGACGGCAATGCAATGCGATCCGATTCGGATTTAGAAAAAGTCAAATGGTTGTAAATTCGCGGATGGAAAGTTAGGGTCGTGGGGGCTGGAGATTTCCCGTGATTTTTCATTGCTGGGCTGATTGCGAGACTTGCTCGATACACATGTCGGGTAATTAGGTTTTAATTTCACATGCTTTGTCTAAAAAAGAGAAGAGAAGAAAATCCATGCTTGGGGTACGTCGCGATTCTTCTTTTTACGTACGTGATGTTGAAAATACTATTTGATGTGCCCAAGATTAGGGAATTCAAAATGAACTGAAATTTGACGATATTATGAAATTGTTTACATGGATTTTACGGAAATTTTCGTTATTTTAGTGACATTTTCGTAATAATTACATTTCTTATTATAGTAATTTTTTATTGTAATCAGGTATCATATTATAATTATAGTTCTTATTTTAATACCATAAAAATAATGGTGTTTTAGGGTTTTGAGAGGTATTTTGTTCAGACTTTTTGATACATTGATTTTGATAATCACATATAAGAGAACTGCTTTTTTTTTGGGTAAGTACATATGAGAGAACTGTTTGTTTCTCTATTAATTATAATTTCTATTTAGTCAATATTCTATTGCGTTTTCGACATCGCTATTGACCTATGGAAATCACTACCACATGCCATTTAGTCAAAGGAAAACGTTGGCGTTTGGCGATTAAGACAAATCGTAGAGGAGGGAAGAGTCGAATGTGTTCGATTTCTTTTTTTCCTTGATGTGCAAACATCAATGAGATGATGAGTCATAGGTTATGTAGAACGAACGGCGGATCTCCATCTTATCGTGTATTGTCGCTGCGCTTCCTAGATACAAGTGAACACCGATCGTAAAATTCGATGCGGGAACATTTACCCTTTTGGTCCATAATGTCCGAGACGAAGCATGTTCATTTATATATTACGAATTGGAACTCGGGAACCTTCGCAGGCAATGTGAAAATATGAACGCCTTGCAAAACCAGAACATGGACGGAAATTCATTTCATAGTTCATTTTTAGTATTTTTTCTTTTTTCAGATGATGAAAGTCAACCTCCCGAATATTAATTTTGGGCGCAATAGATATATTTGCCAAACCATGGAGGGGCCCAAAAGGAAAAGAAAACGAAAGAAAACACCACCTAACTAGCACGAGGGGCGTTTCGGTAATTCCACGGATAAACACAGGTAGGCTCCTCGTACGGACGCTGAACCGAGAGAGACAAGGGAGAGAGTGGCACATGGCCGTGATAATGGCGCCACCCGAAGGGCATTGTGGTAAGACCACCACCCTCGCCCTATCTTTTTGGGGCCTTTCCCCACGCGAACGCTCTGCACCATTTTCAGAAACTCCCATCGTCATCACCTTCCCCATACGCAGAGAGAGAGAGAGAGAGAGAGCGAGGGAGGGAGAGAGAGAGGATGAATCTGGAAACAGAAGCTCACAACGACCCGAGCCGGAACCCGGATCCGAAGCCCGCGCCGGAGCTCGGCAATGCCGGCGGCGAGCCCCACTGCGGGGACGCCCAGCAGCTCTTCTTCTTCGACGACGGTGACGACAGCAACTGCTCGACCCCTTACGTCAGCGCCCCTTCGAGCCCCGGCCGGGGCTCCGGGCCCGTCGCGGGCTACTTCTACAGCGCGCCCGCGAGCCCCATGCACTTCGTGCTCTCGTCGTCGGCGATGCTCGCGCAGCCCCGCGCCTCCGAGAGCTCCGTGTCGTTCGAGTTCGAGTTCTCGTCCCGGTACGGGTCGCCCGGGTTGGGCCATCCCGGACCGATGAGCTCGGCCGACGAGCTGTTCCTGAACGGCCAGATCCGGCCCATGAAGCTGTCGACCCACCTGGAGCGGCCTCAGGTGCTCTCCCCGTTGCTGGATCTGGACGACGAGGAGGGAGAGCGAGAAGAGAGCGGAAATGGGAGGGGTTTCCGGGGCAGAGATCTGAGGCTGCGGGACAAGTCGGTCCGCAGGAGGACGAGGTCCATGTCGCCTCTTAGGAACATGCCATTCGAGTGGAACGATGAAGAAGAAGAAGAAGAAGGCAGTGGCAGAGGAAGTAAGTTCGGCAGTAAATCAGGGGACAAAGCGGAGAATCTCGACAAAGAGCACGGCGATGCTTCAAAGGTGGAATCATTGTCCTCTGAAACGACGCCGTCAGTCTCGGCTTCGTCCTCGAGGTCGTCTTCGGCTGGTCGGAGCTCGAAGAGGTGGGTGTTCCTGAAAGATTTTCTGAGAAGCAAAAGCGAAGGGAGAAGCAACAACAAGTTCTGGAACACGCTCTCGTTCTCACCAGTCAAGGAGAAGAGAGAGAAAGAGAGACCCGCCGCCTCCGTCTCATCTTCAACCTCGAAACAGAGTAAAGTCCCAAGCTTGTCTTCAGCATTTGGGGTTGCTGGAAATTTTCTCGACGCCGAGAAAATCAAGAAAGTTGGCAATGGCGGTGGTGGCTCCGGGAAAAAATCAGGTGGGAAGAGGCCGGTGAATGGGTCCTCAGCTGGGAAGAGGAGGGTCCCACCATCGCCGCACGAGCTGCATTACACAGCGAACAGGGCCCAGACTGAAGAGATGAGGAAGAAGACGTTCTTGCCTTACAGGCAAGGCCTACTTGGTTGCTTGGGTTTTAGCTCAAAGGGTTATGGTGCCATGAATGGATTTGCTAGAGCTCTGAACCCTGTTTCTTCCAGGTAAAAACAAAAAGGAAAGGAAAAAAGAAGCAGAAGAGACTGTGCTGTTAGGTTTCTCATAATAAACTGTATAGATCTGGGCTTTTTCCTTTGTTCCTCTGGCTCTTTTTGTTTAGCTTCTTTTGGATCAAGATTTGATGGGTCATTAGTGTACTTATGGTGACCCCTCTCTGTTGATGAGCCTTCTCTTCCTGTTCACTAGAGAAGAAGATATGCCCCCCAGATTATTATTTGGGGTTTATAGTCTATATATGATGATTTGTATCTCCCAGTTACCTCGCATTAACGGGTGAATCAGTGTAAAATTCCCGTCTTGTTTTTTTTTTTTCTTTCCGCATGGATCCGCCTCTTTTTGCTGTTCTTTTTTCGAATGGCGTTCAGTTCATTTTTCATGCTGCTCTATTTGTCTGAATGAAGCAGTATGTGTTTGCGTGCAAATCATTAAAGACCGTATAGACAGGTTCACATGGCTGTTCAGTGCTCAAGGCACATGAATATCTCTGAGGTTAGCTGTAGGGAGGAGGCCCCATGGAGGCCCCAGAATTGCACAGGTATGCTGCGCACCAACCTGCAATTCACGAAAGGGGACTTCCTGGACACATGGTTTTTATTCACATGGCCCATGTTCATGATGCCGGTGCTGGGTGTTAAATAAATGGTTGCTAGAATCCAGCAGTGGAAAGGACGAAAGGAAGATGGATGAAATGACTGACAGGCCCCCCACGCATCACCAGCTGCTGTTTCCGAAGGCGAGAAAGGTGTTTTTGGTGCTCATTTCATGGCAAATGCTTTACTTAGATTTCGTTTTAGGAAGAGATTCCGAGATCTAATTGGAGTTGGCTTGGCCGTGCATCTTAATGTTAATCCATCTCGCGTCATGATGTCCCCTAGACATTGACAGAGGGAAGTTGACAGTACATTAGATAAGAAACTTGAAAATGATACCTTTGTAGGTACATCATTTTCTTGAGTCCTTTTTGGCTGTTTCTCTCTTTGAGCTTCGCTCAATTTCCCTTTGGCAGGAGAGAGAGAGAGAGAGAGAGAGAGAGAGAGTCCTTCGTCCTTGGCTTTTGATGGCCTCCTTTTTCTCTACCTTTTGAACTTTTTGGAGGTTTGTTTTGATTGATTTCATAACTCCAGACCCCATTTGAAGACGGCGGCCTTTGGTAGTTAATAGAAATCATCACTTTCCAATTAAGCACTGCGCCCGCAGGTAAAGCCAACACAAACTGTTCACTAGAACTGTAGGAAGGACTTTGTCAGCGAGACACTTGTTAGCTTAAATGATTGTTTCTCGTGTTATGCATGTTCAATAGATCGATATGTGAATTATTTGAAGTTATATTTTGTTAAAATGTCCTTTGAATTTTTGTTCGGACACAAATGAAAATTTACAAAGTCTCGTACACACTTGCCCGTGTTGTAAAGAATCAATGTAAGGGTGTAATCGAGCCGAATTGAATCGATACACAACTAAGGTCAAGGTTGACTCGACCCGTATAGTTGGTGTTCAAAATTCGACTCCAACTTGGTTAGGTATTAATTTTCACGGTTGAGCTTTGTCTCAATTAGAAAGTCAAATATTTTGAGTTAGACTCTGATTGCAATTAACTTTTATGTAAAACTCAAGCTTGAGCTTAAGCTTTTATGAGCACTTTGTTCTATTATTAGTATTATTAAACATTTTTTAAGAAAATAAAAACGTGAGTAAACTCAATTAGGCTCACAAGCCTATTAACTTGATTGTTGACAAACTCAAGCTTGAATCAATAAAATACTCGAGTAGTTCAAGCTTGAGCTCAACCTCGATCAAGCGAGCCGATCTTAAGTAGTCAACTAGCTGAGCATAAGTTACTATCAAGTAGCTAGACTCAATCTTATCCCTAAGTCAACACTTTGGAAATGAGAATGTTTTATATTGAGCATGCTTAACAAGTGTCTTGAGGAACTCCTTAAAAAAAAAATCCTTTGAAGATATAAATATTTGACAAACGTATCAACAATACCTGCTAACGTCACCTTATTAGGAAGTTGAAGACTGTTTTATGTTTAAGAAATTTTTTTTTTGAAACCATCCCACAGGAGAAGTTGCTGTTGTATTTCATACGGCGTGACGAGTGTGGCCTAAAATCATGAAGATATATAATCGATTACCAAAATGTTGATACTGTTGGATCACCAAGATATATATCGATAGTTCACTAGAATATTTTTATGAGTTTTGAGGTCGAAATACTTTATATTATAACTTTGGCAGAACGTATTTCCTTAAGCTATTGTATTAGGAAATATTTGCTCAAGGGATCATAAAAGGACTCATGCGTATAATTAGGCCTTCTATCTATGATCGGCGGGCTTAATGAATATATTTTCAGAACTTAGATCGACCTATGAGTTTTTGATAAGATTTCTATTGTTAACTCTTTATAATAAAAAGAAAATATTCAATGGTTAGCATTCACCACGTCATCTGCTCACGTGGCATGTATAAACTTAGCTGGCTCTAGATCGACACATATCTTACCGAGAAAAATCTTCTCATATCTTACCGAGCAAATCTACTGAACCGAAGTTCTACAAATACCCTAATTAGAATGCAACATTTCATGACAATAACTGAAAAAGAGGGACCACAAGTTATTATAGTTATAAATTTCTTCTCACTTTTAACCCCCTCACGAAGGAAAGTCTATTGTGGGTCATCGGTTTTGCCTACCAGGCACCAGTACTAGAAAAGATGAAATTATTATCATCAGCTGCAACCATATGCAGCATGTCAGAAACCCACCAGTTGGATATACTTGGTGAGAGGTTTTTTGAATTCTAGCCTGACGCTGAGCAAGAGAAATTGCAGCCACATCACATCAGCACACAGGGTCCCGCCCTTCCCCCCTGGAGCCACGAATTATTGTTCATGGGCTCCAGTCTGATGCCTCCACCATCCCGGATGGGATGACGGGTCTTCTCTGCTCAGAGGAGGCCAATCTGGGGATTCCACACGCAA